>JAULJZ010012824.1:0-39217 GCA_032270985.1 Heliamphora pulchella | reverse complement strand
ATATGGGTATGTTGATATCCGTAGTTTTCAAAAGAAGGTTTGAAAACGAGGTGTTTTGGAAAAATGGTGAAAAACGTGCTTTTTGGAGGATTAGAGCTAACCTGCGGGGTTGAGTCTCAACTCTTAAATGTTTTATTGGAAATGGTTTTTGATCTCCATGGTTGATAAATTGGATCATTTTATACATGCATTGTATAAATACTTTGTGAATTTTTAAATGTTATTCATAGATGTACCGTAACACAGTGTGTGCGTGTGGTTGTATGTGGGCCTGTAGTGCTCCTCGGTAAAAGTCAGGAAACGTGCGCAGCGTAGGTGCTCTATACCTTTGAGTTAATCCTCGTAAATTGAGTCGGGTGCCTCCGTGAATGGCGATGGGTGGGTACTCTGAACCCTCAGGTTTTATGCCCTTAAATTGTGTCGGTTGCCTCTGTTAATGGCGTTGTTGTAACTCCGTATAGAACTTGTCATTACCAAGCCGGTCTATGTGACTTGGGTCTAGGGTAATGGGCAGGAGTCTATAGTTGTTACCTTTGTCGGTGTGACAGAGTCGGTACATAGGATTTCATTTACATCTTTCTCCTCGGCTGTGTGACCCGAGTGGAGCTTACGGTTTTATTTACTACTTTCCCTTAACTGTGGCATGATATCTGTTAGGATGATATGCATAGTTTGAAGGATGAAAAATGTGAGTTTTGTGAGATAAAACCTTTTTGAGACTCGTGTTGGCTTGATGAAAAACTGTTAATTTTTTAGAGAAAAATCTTTTTGGCTCATATGGTTGAGCCCATATGCTTATAATTGCATAGCCTACTTTACAGTTTTAATGTCTTTTCCTATTGGGTTTCGACTCACGGTGTGGGATTTTCTAAAAACCTTTTTCAATTGTACATGGTTATGTTGGGTGACCTTGAGGTGCCCATAGGTGGCTGTTGGCTAGACCCTGTTTGGTCTTTGTTAGGTAGTTTATACATTTCTGTGTATATTTCATGTTGGTTATAACAGGTTGTAATACGTATATAATTCTTATGGATGTATGCATGTTTTAATGCTTTCGAGAGTAACCTTAGGTTTGTTGTATCACAATTTTCGTTGTTCAAATGGTTTTTTGCTTCATTCAAACTCTTATACTTCGAGGGAAATTTTTAGAACGGCTTCCACATCTTTTAAAAGGATTTTCTTTACCTGAAAAGTATATTTTGTTTTTTTTAAAAAAGCGTTTGGCTTGTGGGGCAGTAATCGTAGTCTCCTGGCTACTCTATCTGATTAAATAAACCCTCGATAGCACGTTTTCTAAAGCTTTTAGCATTGTTTGGGCTTTCTGGTCTTAAATCTCTTTTGTGTTGGGACGGTTTAGCGATGTTAGTAGGATCTTCGCGTGACCCGGAGTTTGGAGCGTGACATGTACCTTGAGCTCTCTCAACTCAGCCGGTGCAAAATGATAAGATGGCAACGAAATAAGAGCAGCTCCTAAAACGAGATCGATAGAAAACTCTACCTCACGACTCGGTGACGACTCAAATAGATCGTCAGAAAAGACATCTAAATAGTCACAAACCATAGGGGGAAGCTCTCCTCAAACTCCAACCGCCTCATCCAACATGAGAGAAGAAAAGAGAAAGCCCAGGCTTTCTCGGTTTCGCACAACACTGGGTATGGACACCAAATTTTCGTCCCGATCACCCACAAAACAAAAGCAATCACTCTCAGGCTTATAAATCGATACCCTCCGTCGATCACAATCAATAAAGGCACGATAGGTGATCAGTCAATCCATCCCTAGGATGATATCAAACATGGTCATGCTTAGAATGATGAAATCAAACTCTAAACAGCAGCCGATGACCTCTAACTCATAGGATCTACAAACTCGTCCCAACACCACATTCCCATCGACCTAGGTCTCTACACACAGCGTACTACCCAACGAGTCCATCTCCAACCCCAAAGCAGATGCAAAAGTAGATAAAATAAAGGAATGCGATGCTCCCGTGTCGATAAGAACACTGGCCCACAATCTATATATTAAGAGAGTACCTCTGATCATTGAAGTAGTAGCTGCAGCATTAGGTACGATCGGTGCCTTGGAAGAAATGGGATTTGTAAGGGCGTATACTCTGCCCTGTGGTGCCCTAGTCTGTCCACCAAAACCCTGGACTGTCGACTGTCGCACTGACCGTGCTAAGGCACTCCCATCTATAACCCTGGAAGTCTGAACTGCTAGGTACTACTGTCGGTAATTCTGTCGACCCTGCACGGGCTGAACAACCGGTGCATCTGTCGTGCTTAACACACTACCTCTCTGAGGGCAGTTCCTACGAATGTGTCCAGACTAACCACATCCAAAACAAATTAACGGCTCCCTCCCTTGTGACAAAATCGGTACTGAACTCTAGGACTACCTCGACTATGGGCAATCCACCACACGATGTCCTGGTTACCTGCACTGGAAGCAGATGAGCTCCCTCTGCTCTAGCCTCCCAGATGAAGCCACTGGTGGTGTTGGTGCAGAAAACTGCTACCGTGATCCAGATGGATGTGAACTGGGGCTAAAGGACCTCTACCTCTTGTTGGAATGCCCACCTGACTGTGTCTCTGCTCCACCCTGAGATGTCCTAACCTCCCTGGGTCTATGAGTCTCATTCAAAGTGTTCTCGATAACAGCTGCTGACTCCACCAATTCTGTAAAAACACACAGCCTCAACCCTACCACCCGCTCCCTGATCACAGGCCTCAAATCCCATTCAAACCTCTTCAAACGTAGCTCATCAGTAGTCACAAACACCTGTGCAAAGAGGGACAAACTGGTAAACCTAGCCTCGTACTGCACGATACTCATCGTCCCTTGAGTGAGAAAATAGAACTCCTCTCAATAGACATCCCTTAAGGACTCGG
Source organism: Heliamphora pulchella (assembly GCA_032270985.1). Lineage (NCBI taxonomy): Eukaryota > Viridiplantae > Streptophyta > Magnoliopsida > Ericales > Sarraceniaceae > Heliamphora > Heliamphora pulchella. Next base: position 36,322 of record JAULJZ010012824.1, on the reverse strand, counting down.
GAAAGTATTTTTCCAAAAATACCCTCGTAAAAGCTGCCCACATACCTTTCATGGTAGTTCTAGCAAATTTTCACCACTCATGGGTGTCACCTCTCAACCGGAATACTACAAATGCAAACCTCAGGTCATCTTTGACTATCTGTAGTGTATCCAGAATTCTAGTCACAAGTTCTAACTATTTGTGGCTACCATGAGATTGGGATCCCCAACAAAGGTAGGAGGGTCAGAACGTCGAAACTCTCGCATCGCAACGGTCGCCCTCAGCTTAGGTACTCTCGCCCCTCCCCTGGCAGCCTAGGCTAGCTGATGAATGGAACCTACTATCTCACATAGCAGCCCTACTCCGTTTACTGGTCCTTGGGGAGCATTTGCATCCCCAGCATCAAGGATAGACACATCCCCTTGGCCCAAATCACGGCTATAGCCTTGACCACCTCCTCGTCCTCTCTGCGCAGACATCACTTCTATACGAAAGCAACATAAAACGTAACAACATATGATTCAGCCCATCATGTTATTATAGATATAAGTCACATAATCATGCTAACACTTAGCCATAGACGATCATGTAAACACATCTCATATAATGAGGAGAACTGACAAAAGTGATGCGTTAATTTGGGTAACCTACTTAGATTCCTTAGTAGAAAACACGTCGGCTAAACGCATTTCTAGCTTGGCTTCCAATTCTGTTAATCCAAATGCCCGTAGGTAAAACAAATCAATCCTAAGGTCCAACCTCCATACTCACGTATATACAGCATTTACATACTCAACATGCTATCATACTCATGTTATGAAAATATTTAAATACATACAATCAAGCACACACAACCATCCTCACAGGGTCATGCAATCTCTTCCCACGGCTCTTAGGTATTCGAATCCAGAGCTCTGATACCAAGTTATAACGTCCCGATTTCCAAATAATAAAATCCCACAGAAGCCAAAACAAAAACAGGATTTTATTTGTAAATAAAATATCAAAACATTCCATTTTAAACCAAAAAGGGTTACCTAAAAGATTTTCATCTAAAAATCTCCTTTCAAAATAAAACCAAACTTTTCTACACAGTGGCTGTCTGCTCTAGCGGACCCTCCATCGCTCGAGCAGTGAGGCACCCGAAAGATTTTTAAGCCAAAACCCAGAAAATTTTTCCCAAGTCTCAAAACATGCTTAAAAACCTTATCTTTGAACATGGGTGTAAATAACCAAAAAAAGCGTTTGACCCAAACCAAATAATAATCAACCCAAAGTTTCTCTCTCTAAATCATCACATCATACATACATTGATATAATCGCCTCAAGGAATACAACATGAGCTTTCTGTTCTAAAATATTACATATCAAGACATGTTCCAAAAATAAAATAAAAGGAAACTAAGAAAGTCTTCCGCCGCTTCCGGCTCCTCAAGTTCATCCCAAGTGATCATGTGTACCTGAAAAAGGTTTTCAAATCCTACACTGTGAGCCGAGGCTAAATAGGAAGCAAACTAGCATGAAAGAAAAGCTAAATATGCTAACACAAAATATATGAATATTCTGACTCACACGAACCTAAAAAATGATTTTACTTCTCAAAACTACAAGTTTTTGTACAAACTACATAACACTCGAAAGTTTATCAAAACATAAACAATACATCATCTTTAACGGTTTTACACAATCCACAATGATTCACACGCAATTCATGCATCTTCATGAGCTTTCACAGTAAGACCGAAATCCTCCTCAACTAATGCATCTTAACGGGTTTTCATCGAGTGACCAATATTCGCCTCAACTTGAATTCACCAAGGAACAAATATCTGCCCCAACTAATGCATCTTTACAGACTTTCACCGAGGAACCAATATCCACCCCAACTAATGCATGAATGAACCAAAGTTTACACGCACACAATTATGTATAAATATCACTTTCACATATCAACGTCATTCACCTAACCATAGAGACCAACGAACGACAAAAACAAGGCTCAACCCCTTTAAAAAAAAATGCACAACATACTTTTTAGTTTCCCAAACATGGCATAAACATGAAATTCGAGATTTAATGCATTTTTAAACAATAGAACCGCATAAATCTTTACGTAACACCCCTTTAAAAAAAATTATCTACTAAAGCTTTAAATAACTATTATAAAATACAAATCATAATGTTTAATCATTTAACCATTTAAAAATAATCACAAATTAAAATAATTGATATAAACATATATTATATATAAATAATATTAATATAATAAACCAACTATGACGTCAATAAAAAATTGTCTTTGTAAATTGTAAATTTGTAATCAACAGAAACAGAAGTTGAGCACCTGAGCTTGAGTTCCACTTTCGCCGAAACCAAAATTAGGACGATTTGGAAAGAATCAAGATTCATGAAACAAGAATGAAGGTCACGAATCACGATTCGAAGCAGAAGGAGCTTTAGCCTTCAGTTCTATTCACCGTTCATTCACAAATCACAGTGACCACTGGTTCAGGCATAAGGCGTTCAGCGCCAGCGGAGCGAACAAGGAGCGACGAGCGACGAGCGACGCACGCTGAGTCGCTGACTTCGATTTCAATTTCTGCCGTAGTGCCGCTTCAGATTATCAGATACAAGCTTTCGATTTAGGTTCTCGCATTTAAATTTTGATTTTCGCCGCCTCAGTTCTTCTTTTCTTCACGTGTGATGTTAAAAAATTAGGGTATAAATATTATTTTTTAAAAATAAATTGGGGCCCCTACTTTTTGCCAAAATCTGAGGACTTAAAGCCATTGCTTTGTGAACTTTGTCCTAAGGCCGGCCCTTCCTATAGCCTTGTGTACCAATTGTGCCATATCATCTCTAATGTCTGAATCTACAAATATTTGATTTTCTTGATTACGATGCAAAGGAACATAAGATTCCCCATGATAAATCTATTTTTTGTACTTCTTTAAAAAATCATTGGAAATAAGATGCTTTGCACAATGTTACGTGATAAATTGTACCGATTACAGCAGAACTTACACGGACAACTAATTATAAACAATTATAAGGAAATGATTAATTCCATGCACGTAATCCGCTGACATACAAGTCAATAAATCAATCCAGCTATAATATATCTTATTCTTCCCTCAAAATGTATTGGACATATTCACATCAACATTTACTTAGTCCAATTAAACCTTATGCATTCATAAATATTTTTTATGCATGCATCATGAAATCTATTCATCAAGCTCCTCTCTAATAGGTAGGTGGTCTTATGCCATTCAGAAATGCACAATCTATATCGCATAAAGAAAGCTCATATTGCTTCGTTGATCTCTATAGAAAATAGGACAGTATATGCCAGTAGTTCTTCAAGTCCATGATGTAGATGTGGTGTATAAAATTATTATACACATCTAGTATATACTTGAAGAATAATAAGATATGTCGTGCAAATTTTTTCTCAGAGAAAACATTTAAAATAGTGAGCCACCAACTACGATATAAATTTATTCATTTCTAAAATGTCCGAAACTGGACAATTCAAGAACCGACTCATCAAAGTCGAACACACTAATATTGATGAGGATTCTTTAACGGGTCTAATGTTATATACTTATATTTTGATTAACTTATCCATGCATGCATGAGTTAATCAGAATATATATGAATGTATGCAATATATAACAATAAAACAAGTGCTAGTGTTTACAAGTCCCTATAAAAAAATGGTATACGATGGGAATAATGGCACAAGATGCAATAGCCCTACTTGATCACATGGGTAGAGAAATGTTTTATATCAAATTTTCAATCTCAACTATAGTTATTTAACAGGTTGTATAGATTGCAGAGCCATATAAATGCTCAAGTTGTGTCATCCTTTATTGAGGAACATCGCTGAGAGACAAAGAACAATTTTTTAATGGTTTTGTAACTTAGAATTGCTTGTTTATTTTATATTTTATATCTCATATTAATTTTTTTGTCTTGCTATGAAAATGTATTGGCTCTCTCTAAACAACATGTTGTTCCCATCCCCTCTCTCCAAAAATGACTTGCCTTTCACCTCAAGTTAGAGATTGATGTTCTTGTTATTTATGGATAATTTCTTTATTTTTTCTAGAATTGAGTTCATGATCCTATTTCTCATATTTTCGTTTTATTTTCTTAGTAGATTGATTTTTCTAGTGAAAGAAACATTTACAAACTGCGGATAAATTCTCATAAACTACAATAGCCTGAAAACAAATCATTTGTTTGAGGAGTTGAAAGGGACTATTTTGCATTCATTATAATTCGTATAATTACATAATTCATCTCAGGATCTAATGTCAATTATATTACGTGCAGTACTAACATATCTCTTTTTATAGAAAATTTTTAACTGGTCAAAATTATGGGGAGGTGAAATGCTTTATCAATTCTCTCGACGAGCCGTCCCACAACACCATTGCCGATGCAGGACCAACTCTTTGTCTCACTGTCTCTCTCTCTCTAAGTTTTTCTTCTCAATCTCTAATTTTATTAATATTAATTTTATTACTAATAATCAACTTGAAGTAGAATTGCAATTGTGGCTGAACCTTGTTAGTTGTTGTGTGCAACATTACAACCTCTGATATGCCTATGTGGTACGTAAAATTATCTGTTAAGTAGTTATATTATTTCTTTCTTCCTACTTCTCTATTTGACAAGTCCACCTCTTTCAAAATTGAAAGGATGTGACCTGTGCCTGAAGACCATTAGACCGTAGGATTTGTAGACATTAGCATAGGGACAAACTTTAATTTCCAAACATACAGAAATTGGGCACATGTATATGGATGTACATACATGTCTTTTTTGTTAGATTTACATCTATCAATCTTACAGTGTGAAAATGAACATGGATTAATCATCGTGAATATTGATAAATATTGTAATTATATTTTTGGTTCAAATCGCATTATATATTTTCTTCTCACTAATTGGCACATCAGGATGTCATCTCTTTAGATTGCAAATTATGCACGAGGCTTCAAAAGAATCATTTTTCCAGACATGTTTGGTAACGTGAATTGTTATTTTCTTGATCAACCTAGTGTAAGATAAAATCTTTGAAACTATGAAACATAGTATATAGGAACTTACAAAAAAGAGGTTGAGCCAATGGTACAAACATACTAGCGTTTCAGAATAGATGTTGTGCATTCTGAGAAGTGTCTATTATCAAATCAATATGTCTATTTGATTGTGTGCTCAAATTTATGGGTTGCACATAGAATTGGATGGTTTTGTTTCATGCATCTTTTGCACTCTACAAATTGACATTATTAAATAATCCTTCACATCCTGGTACAAGAGAATACATGTATGCCTTCCCTCGTAAAAATGTGTTTGATGACATGTTCTGCAGTTGTATCTGTTGGAGGTAAGACTGCCAAGATATTTTTTTTTATAAATGATTAACGAAAAAAATTAACTGGATGAAAAATTGCCAAAACGAGTTTCAAATAAAACTTTTAATGACGAACAATCAAAATAAACTCATGCACCCAAAGTTAGTTTAGATAAATATCTTTTTACCGGTTGAATCTTCAACTACGATTAGAATCCAAGTTAAAATTCCTGTCAGATCTTCTACTATATTTTCTTATACGATTCCCGGATATAATGTGGATTATAATTCTTCAAAAACTCGTACCACCAGAACTAGAACAGCTTTACTCTTAAAAAACAAGTTATGAAACTGGTTCAGCCTACCTGCATATATATAGGGCTGCAGCAGGAACCTGAGGAGTAATTATGAGTAAGACTTTCAGTGGAACACAGACACGTATCAGCGGTTTCTGCAATTAAGCAAACCTCATAGTGGTATCTGCAATTATGAAAAATCAGCAGCTATTTCTACAATTTCATAAAACACTGAATTACAGTTTACACTACTAAAGAACTATAATTGCACTCTGACTTATAATCTCAAGATCATTTAGCATTGAGCTCCTGTTATTAAATACTTACCATTTTTTTTCGCATATAGATTCCCGATATCCGCCAATTAAATTTAATTACTGACAATTTAATTTAATCGGTATCTTGATATTTCTTAAGCCTTTTCAGTTAACTTATTTGACAGCCAGATAATTAAATCCACCTACAAGGTTTGGCCCAACCAAAACTTATAAGCTTTTTTAAGGAGGTATCATCAATCCCAATCTTTCGGGACGTAGATTCCGTCAATAATTAATATTCGCCATATAAATAATACCGCTATCCAACTCACCGGGAATACAGACCCATATAAGATTGCACCCTCTAATGAATTAAAATAACGAATATTAAATATAAGTAAATCAATAATTATTTTTAAAATTAAGAGGATAAGTACTATTCATAATAACCTTGAGGTGTGAACTAATTTATATAGTCAGTATAAAATTAATTATCTCAAATGTCCCGTTCAGTACACATAAGGTGTACTGGCACAGAGAGTCAGAACAATAGACGATACAATTATCTGTTCCCTATAACCAAGATAGGATTTCTAAAACTCTGTACCACAGTTGTACCAATGGTATGTCTATTTCCATCTAAACTGTGAACATAAAATTTTTATTCTGCAAGAACCTAAAATCTAATCTTCTGTGTGTAAGCTGTGCTCTACACACCAGATTAAATATTTTACAGAATATTGGACATTCATGTATAATAAATAAATGATATACACATATATTACTCTTAAAGATTCTCATAAAATAAAAATTTAATTTTATTAAAATAAAATTAAATAGTAAAAATACGATTTTCTGTATACTAACCCTAGCAATCTCCTACTTATACTCAAAACTATGCTGCCATATATCTGACTCCTATGTCCTCTACATCACTATCAAAAGTTTTAGCTGGTAAACTCTTTGTAAAGGATTTACAAGGTTATCTCCTGATGTAAGCTCTATGTCTAACTGAAAATCTGAGTCTGTGTACCCCAAAGGTACTAGACTATCTGCCTGATAAATCAATATATAATCCTTAGTCCTTTTCAGATACTTGATTATATTCTTTATCGCAGTTCAATACTTCTGCACTGGATTAGACTGATATATGCTAACCATGTTAACGGCAAAGCAGATGTCAGGTCTAGTGCAAAGCATAGCATAAATGAAACTTCGTACTGCCGAAGAAAGAAAGAACCGCCTTCATCTTCTCTATCTCATCAGGTGTCTTAAGACACTGATCCTTGGATATAGTGATTCCATGCATGAAAGGGAGAAATTCTTTCTTGGAATCTTGCATGCTAAAATCAGTAAAGATATCATCGATATACTTTGCTTGTGATAAGCTCAATATCCTTTGTTTCCGATCTCGCACAAGCTTGATCCCAAGGATGTGACTGGCTTCTCTCAAGTCCTTCATATCAAACTGCTCAGATAACCATACTTTAACCGTAGATAATGCCCCCACATCGTTTTCGATGTGCAAGATATCGTCTACATAAAGTACTAGGAAGATCACCACGCTTCAGTCACGCTTCTTGTACACACAGGACTCATCTGGACTTTGATCAAAACTATAAGACTTAATGGATTGATCAAACCGAGTGTTCCAAGATCTCGATGCCTGCCTAAGTCCATAAATGGATCTCTTAAGGTTACACAACATGTGTTCTTGGCCCTTTGTAATGAATCTGTCTGGTTGTATCATATAGATACACTCGTCAAGATTTCTATTAAGAAAAGCTTTCTTGACGTCCATTTCTCAGATTTTATAATCGAAATGAGCGGTATTGGATAAGAGAATTTAGATAAATTTAAGCATGGTTACCGACGAAAAAGTTTTCTCATAATCGATCCTTTCTTTCTGAGTGAACCCTTTAGTAACAGCCTAACTTTGAAGGTTTCGACCTTTCCGTCTGCTCCTCTCTTCCTCTTGTAGATCCACTTGCATCCAATGAATTTTATCCCTTCGGGTGGTTCTTCAAGTTCCCAGACCTGATTGGAATACATAAATTCTATCACTGAATTCATAGCCATTTGCCAAAGATCTGCATATTTGTCTTGAAGTGCTTCATTGTAGTTGCAGGGCTCAGTATGTAGTTCGAATGGGATCCTATCAAATGACTCTTCGAAGAACATATACTAGTCAAATTGATGAACAACCCTCCCACTACGATGAGGCACTACCTGTGTCTGTGTACTACCAGTAATACGCTATGCAGAAACAGAATCCTATGCATCAGTACCCTGTTCTTGATTTGCACCTGTCTCGATAATCCTTCCTCTACGATAAGGTAATGAGATATCAGTGACTTATTCTTTCTTTCTACTGGTATTCCCTCTTAGTTCTTTCAGAACAATATTACTTTTGGGTCTGTGATCCATAATATAATTATTTTCTAAAAATCGGGCATTGGTGCTAACAATGATCTTATGATCCTTAGGATTATAAAACAGACCACCATTCGTTCCCTTGGGATACCTTATAAAGAAATAAACTTTTTTTCTTGGTTCCAACTTACTCGCGTTCCCTTTCAGCACATGTGTTGGATGCCCCCAAATATCGAATGTATTTCAGATTAGGCTTACGCCCAGTCCATAATTCTGTGGGAGTAGAAGGTACTGACTTAGAAGGTACAAAATTCAGAATGTAAGCTGCTATCTCTAAAGCGAGTCCCCAAAACGAATCGAGTAAATTTGAATAACTCATCATAGATCTTACCATTTCTATAAGAGTACTATTCTTTCTTTCTGCTACATCATTCCACTACGGAGTGCCAAGTGCAGTCAACTAGGATGTAATCTCCTCTAATGACAAGTAGTCCTTAAACTCTCCAAAGAGGTAGTCCCCACCACTTTCAGATCGTAGTGATTTGATACTTTTACCCAGATACTTCTCTGCCTCCGCCTTGAATTCTTTGAATTTCTCAAAGCGTTCAGACTTGCGGTGCATCAGGTAAATGTATCCATACCTTGACTAGTCATCAATGAAACTGACAAAGTACTCAAAGCCACCTCTAGCCCGAATTGTCATAGGACCACACACATCAGAATGAATCAGCTCCAACGGTTCTTTAGTTCTATAACCTTTTGCCGAAAATGACCTATTGGTCATCTTACCCTCTAATTAAGATTCACAGACTAGAAGTGCCTCCACTTCTAATGAACTCAAAAGTCCATTTGCTATCAGTATGTTTATTCTTTTTAGATTAATATGACCCAAATGTAAGTGCCAAAAAAACGTTTCATTCATTAAAGAATGAAATTTTCTCTTATATGGTAATATAGATGTATTATTCATTTAAGTTAGTTGCAGTGTAGGAAAGATTAGAGTAATAATATAAAGATCATCCACTAATATACTAGAATAGATAACTCATTTATTATCCTTAGTAACGACAGAATTATTAAAATAAACTAAATATCCGTCTTTAGTTAATTTAGAAATGAAAACTAAGTTCCTTCTAATAGTAGGTACATAAAAATAATCTCTCAATATTAAAACTCAATTTTTACCAAAATTGGGAGTGACATCTCCTACTGCAACTGTTGTTACCATTGTATTATTGCCTATATACAGGTAAATCTCCCTATCACTAAGTTGTTGGATTTTCTGGAATCCCTGCAATGAATTACAGATATAATTAATGGCTCCCGTATCTACACACTAGGTACCGGTAGATAACACTGCTAAACATGTTTCCACAACCAGTGAACAGAAATTACCCCATTTGTTCTGTCTTTTAAAAAATACTAGACACAGTTTTTTCTAGTGCTGGGTCTGGTTGTAGTGAAAATATCTGCCTTTTGACTTTTTTACACGAGTACGTGGCCCACTAACTACCCTGAAAATTGTGTTTCCTGTTTTGAAACATTTTCTTCGTCATGCCTTTCGGCTTAGAGAAAGAACTTTTTTTTTAGAAACAAACACATTTTCTAGTACTGAAAAAATACCATTTGTATTTAAAGTTATATCCAAGTTATATTTTCAGTCAACAAAATTCAGTCCCGTTAGTTTTTTTTTTGAGTATTAAAGCGAGTGGGTTGAAAGTCATTTTAATCCTGAGAATCACATAATTAAAACAAATCATTAATTATGACGAACAAATTTTGAATTTATTTTAATTTGATTTTCTCTACCATTTTAGCATTAATTCGCCAGCAGCCTAGCAATCTGAGAATAGCATGCATCAATGGGAGGACGTCTACTATCCTTCATAAGACAAGACATGTCAATTTCTTTTAATTTTACTATCTAGGCAACTGACCATGCCAAGTAAAATTAAATAGCTGACATAATTTCGGTCCAGTATATAATAGCAGTGACTCAGATGAAGAGGATACTATTATATACAGATAAGTATTAACCATCACCTAATCCCAAATCAATCGCTTCGCAATGAACCCTTCAGATGGAAAAGTGATCTAAACTAACAATTATCCAGAATTATCCCTAAAGGAGATTTGTATTGGCGATACCGCAATTAGTTTGTCTGATTAGGAGGAAGGCCTTATTGTCAACACGCAGAGTTTAATTGCATCGCCTACAAACTGGTGATGGAGACCGTGGGATTTATCTGTGAATAAATTCCCTCTCCCACTTAGATTTTTAAAATATTTTTTAGGTTATAAAAATTTATTTAATTAAAATAAATTTATTAATTTTGAAAGTCATATGATCTGAAATAATCAAACATCTTTTCGAGTACACGATTCCAAATATTCTGATTTATCAAACTATCTTTTCGTATTTAAATGCGTAACAAATAAAATTTAATAAATGCATAGTTTTTCCTCCAACTTTTCAGTTAAGGTAGTAATTAAAAGCATTTATTTATTTGATTTTTCATTCCACATTTTTTGAAAAATAATAATTTATTTTGATTAAACATTTTTTCATTTAACTAATTCAAAATCTAGAATTAATTTTCACATTTTTCTAAGATATCCGATTTAAAAAAAAAATCATTTTAAACGTGATATTTTGTAAAAAAGAAAATATCTAAAAAAATTTTATTTAATTAAAATTAATTAATTAAAAACAATTATTTTATTTTTGCATTACAAAATATTTTAATTAAAATCAAATTTTTGAATTAATTAAAATAACAGAATAAATAAAACAGATATGCAATCATCCACGCAGTATATTTGTATAAACATGATATGTATATATCCCGGTTTTATAATCTAAGTGAAACACTGAGGTGTTTTAGTCTCCCTTAGAGAATCAGCTATTTCAATCCCTGTTCACTTTTGATTTAGTGTCTTGATTGCATTAGGCTTTTCTGATACTGTCTGATATATACTGATATATTATATCAGTCTCGTATATATCAAAAAATCAACACAAAGCAACCTTAGAAGAGAGAAGCCACCGGACCACCACCAGCCATCGCCGGTGCCGCCTTCAGGCGGCTCTTGTCATCTCATTGGGGCTCCGTTTTCAATGAGATTTATATCATTGGAAAGCTCTCAAAATATGGCATTTTTCTATCAAAAATCTGCTAGAAACCTACCCGAAAAATGGCAGAAAAAATTGTTCGAATCTCAAAAAACGTTGCTGTCCGCAACAGTACATCGCAGTCAACTTTTTGAGGCTTTTTTGACCTCTTTTCGAACTCGATTTTCGACGTACTTTATATCAAAAGAAAACTCTCGAAAAGTAACATTTTTCTATGAACAAAAAATGTTCAAAAACAGCCCGAAAACTGTCAAAAACATTGCCCAAAGCTGCTGCCAGCGCACCCAACTCTGCCGCCTTTAACTGCCACCGCACCCAACGCCGCGGCCTGCAGTGCTGCCGCCGCTAGAAAAAACCGTTGCTATTTTTTTCTTTTTTAATACACTGTTTGGTCCAGCTTGTCTCTGATTTTTGATAGTATTTTGTGGTATGTTTTACTGCTATTTTATGTTTAAAAAACATCACAAAAAATAATCTCAAAAGCGACTCGAAAAATCATAAAAATCGCCGCCAAACTGCTGCCAGCAAACCCGTCAAAATTGGGCTATTTTTTGATTTTTTCTTACTATTTTTGACTTATTTTTTATGCTATTTTTTATATATAAATACTACAGAAAAATTCACCCAAAAATACCATTTAAAACCATTAATACCTTACCGCGATATGTGGCCCGTTAAAACCTGAACCACCATCGGTGCCGCCTTTGTTCTTCGTGTTCTTGGACATATTCAACCTGTTCTTAAATAATCTAAATAGATATTTAAAAATGTAAAATTAGCAATTACATTAATCTTATGTCTTGAGGGCTCACATTCAATTTATCACAGTCAACCCCTGTGATTAAAAAAATAATTATAATTTACACCATTCAATCAAACATAAAAAGATAATTGACAATCAAAAAATCAGAATTAAAATGCCTGTAAAACAAAGTTAGCAGCAATTCTAAAATTACCCGGTCCCGATAACTAAAAACAAAAAATAAAACGGCTCTGATACCAATTGTTGGAGGCAAGACTGTCAAGATTTTTATTTTTGCAAATGATTAACGAAAAAAATTAACTAAGACGGCCAATCGTCAAAATGGGCTCTAAATAAAACTTTTGATGACGAACAATCAAAATAAAATTCGTGCACCCAAAGTTAGTTTAGATAAATATCTTTTTACCGGTCGAATCTTCAACTATGATTTGAATCCAAGTTGAATCTTCTGTCAGATCTTCTACTGTATTTTCTTATGCGATTTCCAGATATAGTATGGATTATAATCCTCCGATAACTCGTACCGGCAGAACCAGAAAAGCTTTAGTCTTAGAAGACAAGTAATGAAACTAGTTTAGCCTACCCGCATATATATAGGGTTATAGCAGGGACATGGGAAGTAATTATGAGTAAGACTTTCAGTGGAACACAGACACGTATCAGCGGTTTCTGTAAATAAGTAAACCTCATAGCGGTATCTGTAATTACAGAAAACTAGCAGTGATTTCTGTAATTTTCATAAAACACTGAATTATAGTTCACACCACTAAAGAAGTATAATTGCACTCTGACCTATAATCTCAAGACCATATAACATTAAGCTTCTGTTATTAAATACTTTCTATTTCTCCCCACGTTAAGATTCTCGATACCCGTCAATTAAATTTAATTACTGATAATTTAATTTAATTGGCATCATGATATCTTTTAAGCCCTTCCATTTAATTTATTTGACCGTCGGACAATTAAATCCACCTGCAAGATTTAGTCTAGTCAAAACTTATAAACTTCCTTAAGGAGGTATCGTCAATCCTGATCTTTCGGGATGTAGATTCCGTCAATAATTAATATTCGCTATTAAATAATACCGCTATCTAACTCACCGGGAATATAGACCCATATAAGGTCGCACCCTCTAATGAATCAAAATAACGAATATTAAATATAAGTAAACCAATAATTATTTCAAGATCAAGAGAATAAGCACTATTCATAATAATAACTTTGAAGTGTGAACTAATTTATATAGTCAGTATAAAACTAATTATATCACGCTCCAAAATCCGGAGTCACGTGAAAATTCACCAAACACCAATTTTTTATGAAAATATAGGTTTTCATACAGTGAAATCTGCCTGTTTAAACTAGTAAAATACCCAACAACTCTCATATATATAAATGACATGCAGTTCCAACATGCATACAGTATATTACCTTATAGCATACAAAACCTACCTTCATGAATAGGCATACCAAAAAGAAGAAAAACTATAAAAGTCTTCCGCCACCACGGGCATCACCCAAGCTACTCCTCATCCACATCATCACCTGCAAATGGTTTTACAGAAAATTTTCACTCGTAAGCCGAAACCCAATAGAAATAGATAATAAGCTATAAAGCAGAAAAATATGCAACCATATGAGTGGGAGCTAAGCTCAACCCCAACCCAAAAAGGTTTTGCACAAACCCCAAATTTTTCCATCAGACTACACAAGTCTTTCAAAACGGTTTTATTAACATAAAATCATGTTTTCATCCTTCAAACCATGCGATGCAAATATTGCATATAACCGACCATAGTTAAAGAAAAACAGTAATCAAAATATTGTTCCCTCACGGAATGTACCATCATGGAAAAAGAAGAAAAATATGATCCTATGTACCGACTCTGTCACACAGACAAAGATAGCAACTATAGACTTCTGTCCATTACCCTAGAGCCCAGCCAATCATGACTCGCTAGGTAATGACAAGTTCTATACGGAGCATCATAACGTACCACTTAATTTACGGGCGGCAACCCGAGGGAACTAAGCACCCAATCGTCTCAATTTATGGGGACTAACCCGAAGGACCTGAGTACCTACGCTGCGCACATTTCCGGACTTACACCGAGGGCAACTCGTACTAAATACACGTCATCTTGGTACATCTAGATAATCTTTTAAAAACTGAACTGTAGCATCAACTACAAAATTTTTTCACAAATTTACATTATACATGAATATAGATCCATCCATCGACATGGAGATCAAGATCCATCCATCAACATGGAGATCAACAAATATTTCAAAATATTTTCCCGAAAAGCAGTTATACAATGCATATATAAGCTAGAGATCCAATCCATGAAACCATGGAGATCAAATCAAAACATGTAAAAACATATATTTATCAAAACGTTTAAGAAAATGAGCCTTAACCCCAAGGGCTAGCTCCAAACCTCCGGTAAACGCTATTTTCATCAAAAACCAACCCTTTTTCTCAAAGAAACCCAATCTTCTTCCCCAAAGGAACCACCAAAAAGCCAAGGCAAATAGCTAGCATTTCAGTCGACTGGACCCCACCCCAGTTGACTAAAAAACACACTAGAAAAACACCTTTTCGAACCAGAAAACATTTCAGTCGACTGACCCCTCGAATCTAGTCGGCTGAACCTCCCAACTCAAGATCTAGTCGTCTGAACTCATGGGTCCAGTCGACTGAACTTGCCCAGAAAACATTTTTAGCTACGGTTTTGACCTCAAATCAAGCTTCAAAAACACCCGTTTTGATACCTAATGGCATACCCGAGCCCAAGGCTATCACAAACCATCACTAGAAACATCCAACACCCAATTTCATCCAACTGAAACGCCAAAAAATAGTTTTCACCCAAAACTGGATCTAAAACATAAAATCACAGTTCATGCGTTTTTAAACGATGAAACAGCATAAGATTACATATGGTACCCTTATATAGTAGTAGAATCTGAGATCCTACTTCGTTGGGTCAAAAATCCGATGTCTCGATCTACGTGCAAATTCGAGCTTCGTCAAAATTAAATTTTGTTCGGATGGAAGCGTAGACCAAGAAGCCACTAGCAAGGATCGGCTGTTGGTCCGTCAAAAACCAAGCCCCGGGCCCCTGAGAAGTTAGAGAGAAGGCAGAGAGAAAATGGAGAAAACTTAGGAGTTAAGTTTTGAAAATATCTAACTCAAGATATTTATAGACCTCCAAAATATCTTTTTTTTTTTGAAATTTTGAAATTTACACCGTAACTCCTCGGGGCCCTCGGGGCCAACCCCGCATGCTTAAAATAACCAAAACATGCATCAAAACTCATATAGGCATATCAAAGCAAAAACGTTAAAAAGGCGTCAAAACACCTAACATGCATATATATATATCAAAAATCAAACGGTACAGGGTCTCAAAACTCTAACCTCCTTAAGGAATTTCACCCCCGAAATCCACTACAAGGTCACGAGGTAAACAACTCTGGGTATCTAGCACGAACCCCAGACTCAAGCTCCTAAGTCGCTTCTTCAACCTCGTTATGAAGCCACTGAACTTTGACATAAGCAATCGTTCTTCCCCGCAACACCCATTCTTTCGTATCCAAATCCTTCACAGGACACTCCTCATACGTCGTATCCTCATCAACTCACAACTCTGTCCAATCTAACACATGAGATGCATCCGGCTCATACCTCCGAAGTATAGAAACGTGAAACACGTTATGCACAGATGCCAACTGAAGTGGCAAGGCTAAACAGTATGCTACCACTCTAATCCTTTTTAGGATCTCGAACGGTCCAATAAAACGTGGTGATAGCTTCCTGCTACGACCAAATCTCAACAACCCTCTACGAGGCGAAACCTTCAAAAACACATGATCCCCCATAGCAAACTCTAACGGTCTCCTCCTCCGATCAGCGTAACTCTTTTGGCGGCTCTGAGCTGTCACTAGTCGCTGATGAATCACTGTAATCACCTCTGTCGTTTTTCGCGCTAAGTCGGGTCCCAAAACAGCAGCCTCTCCCACCTCTGTCCAACAAACAGGTGATCTACACGGCCTACCATACAAAGCCTCATATGGTGCCATTCCAATACTGGACTGGTAACTATTGTTGTACGCAAATTCTGCCAATGATAGGTGATCCTCCCAAGAACCGCAAAAATCAATCACACAGGCTCTCAGCATGTCTTCCAAAATCTGAATGGTCCTCTCAGACTGACCGTCGATCTGAGGATGAAAAGCTATACTAGAAGTCAAACTCGTCCCTAAAGCCACCTGAAGACTTTTTCAAAAGAGCGCTGTAAAGCGCGGGTCTCGATAAGAAACAATTGTTACAGGTACTCCATGTAGTCGGATTATTTCCTGGATGTACAATCTGCATAATCTGTCCACTGAGTCCCTCACACGAATGGGAAGAAAATGTGCAGACTTCGTCAATCTATCCACTACAACCCAAACAGCATCATGTCCCCTCGGCGAGCGTGAAAGTCCTGATACAAAATCCATAGTGACGTTCTCCCACTTCCACTCAGATACAGGCAATGGTTGTAATAATCCTGCCGGTCTCTGGTGTTCTACCTTTATTTGCTGACAAGTAAAGTATCGAGAAACGAATCAGATCACTTCCCTCTTCATCCCCGTCCACCAGAAATGACAGCGTAGATCGTGATACATCTTCGTGCCTCCCGGATGCACTGCAAGACGTGAGTGATGAAACTCATGTAGCACCTCAGCAAGGCACGACTCTGGCATAAACAATTGCCCTAACAACCTCAGACTCTAATATGAACTCCCCACCCATTCTGTTGTATTTGTCCCACTGGCAATGCGGTCCCGTATCAACTGAACCTCCTGATCGGTCCTCTGAGCCTCTAACACACGTGCAACCAATGTGGGCTGTGAAGCAACTGAATATAAGGTGGCATCTCTCGCTATCTCCCCGAGACACAGATCAAACTCCCCAACATCCGCAAGCATAATCCATTCTCGTATAGCCATAGAAGCTAACGAGCCGTGAGATCTCCTATTGAGTGCATCAGCTGCGACATTTGCCTTACTCGGATGGTACTGCAATCGAAGTCGTAGTCCTCCAACAACTCCATCCATCGTCGTTGGTGAAGGTTCAAGTCCTTCTGTGAAAACAAGTACTTTAGGCTTTTGTGATCAGAGAAGACCTCGAAACACTCACCATAGAGATAGTGACGCCATGTCTTCAAGGCAAAGACCACGGCTGCCAACTCCAGGTCATGCGTTGGGTAGTTCCTCTCATGTGTCTTCAACTGTCGAGAACCATAAGCTATAACCTTGCCTTCCTGCATCAGAACACAACCCAAACCCTCATGCAATGCGTCGCAATACACTATGTAACCCAAACCCCACTCAAGAATAATCAGTACTAGTGCACTGGTCTCTTTCCTCTTCAGCTCCCGGAAAGCTAACTCACAGGACTCGCTCCACACAAACGTGACTCCCTTTCGCGTCAAACGCGTCATCGATGCTGCAAGCGTCGAGAAGTCTTTCACGAACTGCCGATAATAACCTGCCAGACCCAGAAAATTACGGATCTCCAAAACAGTCTTCGGTGGTTGCCAATCCGCCACTGCATTAGTCTTCGACGAGTCCACAGATACTCCATCCTTTGATACCAAGTGTCTAAGGAATCTCACCTCTGACATCCAGAACTCGCACTTCTTGAACTTTGCATACAAGCGATGTTCTCTCAGAAGCTGTAGGACAACATGCAGATGCTCCTTGTGCATCTCCCTCGTGGGTGAATAAACGAGAATGTCATCTACGAACACAACCACAAAACTATCCAGATAAGGGTGTAAGATATCATTCATCAGACCCATAAATGTAGCAGGGGTGTTCGTCAAACCGAACAGCATAACTAAAAACTCGTAGTGACCATAACGAGTCCGAAAGGCGGTCTTCGCTATGTCCTCGTCCCTGATTCTTAGCTGATGATACCCTGACCTCAAGTCAATCTTCGAAAAGCAGCGGGACCCCCTCAACTGATCAAACAAGTCGTCGATCCTCGATATCGGATACTTGTTCTTCACCATTACCTGGTTCAACTTCCTATAGTCTATATACAATCTCAATGAAACATCTTTCTTCTTTGCAAAGAGCGTTAGAGCTCTCCACGGCGTTGTACTCGGCCGTAAAACCCTTTATCTAGCAATTCCTGCAACTGCACCTTGAGTTCTCTCAACTCGACCGGTGCAAAATGATACGATGGCATAGAGATAAGAGCAGCTCCCGGAACAAGGTCAATGGAGAACTCCACATCTCGGCTCGGTGGCAACTCAAATAGATCGTCAGAAAAGAAGTTCGGATAGTTGCACACGACATGGGTAACACTCCTCGAACCCCAATCGGCTCATCCAACTAGAGAGAAGAAAAGAGAAAACCCAAGTTTCCTCTAGCTCGAGCAACACCGGGCATAGACACCAAGCCCTCATCCCGATCACCCACAAAGTAAAAATAGTCACCCTCCGGCGTACAGATCGACACCCTCCGTCGCTCACAATCTATAAAGGCACGGTAGGTAGTCAGCCAGTCCATCCCTAGGATGACATCAAACGTGGTCATATCTAGAATGATAAAATCAAACTCTAAACAACGACCGATGACCTCCAGCACGCAGGATCTACAAATAAGACTCAGCGTCACACTCCTACTAACTGGGCTCTCTACACTCAGGGTACTACCCAACTAGTCCATTTCTAACCCCAAAGCAGATACAAATGCAGATGATATAAACGAATGTGATGCTCCTGTGTCGATAAGAACACTGGCCCATGATCTAAAGACTAGAAGAGTACCTTTGATCATGGCTGGAGCAGCAACAGCATCCGGCCCGACTGGTGCCTTAGAAGCACTGGGATCAGCAAGAACATAAGCCCTGGCCTGTGGCAGTCTGGTCTGCCCATCATAACCCTAAGTCGATGGCTGCCTCATCGACTACGCTGAAGCACCTCCTTCCGCAAACCTCGACGTCTGAGCCATAGGCTGCTGCGAAGCCTATCGCCTCTGTACAGATGAAGTAACTGTCGCTCCTGTCGCTCCCTGGACATTCCCCTCTCTGGGAAACTGTCTGCGAAAGTGCCCGAACTGACCACACCCAAAACAGATAGGTAGGTCTCTCGCCTGTGACTGGACGGACGCTGAACTCTGAGCCTGGCCCTTTTATGGGCACTCAACTGAACGATGTCCCAGCTGTCCACAGCAATAACAGATCAATCCTCTCTACTCTGGCCTCCCTGTCGAGGCCATTGAAAGTGAAGGTGTGGACGACTGCAGCTGAGATGATCCGGCAAAACGAGAAATAGGTCCAGACGTCCTCTGGCGCTTGTTCCTGTGCCCCTAAAACTGTGTATCCCCACTGCCTGGCTGGTTCTTATTCTCTCTAATCTTGCGGCTATCTGCCAATGATTTTTCTACCTGGATAGCAGCTTCCACCAGCTTGATATACACCTCCACATCCAGAACTGCAACTCTATCCTTGATAGCAGGTCGAAGTCCCCTCTCAAACCTCCGAATGCGCAACTCCTCTATAGATACCATCTCTGGTGCAAACCGCAACAGATTTGTGAACTTGGCCTCATACTGGACCACAGAAAGGTTCCTCTAAACAAGAGAGAGGAACTCCTCTCGGTAAGTATCCCTTGAAGATCTCGGGAAATACTTTTCCAGGAAGACTCTTGTGAAAGCAGCCCACGTGTCATCCACAGTGGTCTTGGCGAACTTCCACCACTCTCTAGCATCTTTCCGCAGTTGGATCGCCGCCAACTTTATCCGCAGAGCATCCTCCTCGATATCTAGCTATCGAAGATCGTCGTGGTCACTTCCAACCACTTAGTAGCCACCTTGGGGTCTGGCTCCCTAGAAAAGGTTGGAGGATCTAACTGCCGAAACTCCCTCATGGCCACAGAAGTTCTTGGCTCAAGAACCCGCACACTAGCCCTGGTAGCTTCAGCCATCGCTCGCATAGTGGCCAAATCTCCTGGACGACATCAGCGCCGCCAATATCAGTACCACTCACCTGTTCCTGTGGGGCAGGAATGTTTCCATCTTCTAGAACCTGAGCATAAGCATAAGCACGGCCTTGGCCACGGTCTCGGCCTCGTCCCCGCACTACCTGCGTGGACATAATTCTATAGAAAGCAATATAACATGATAAGCTTTCCTACAACATGCTACTACGTAACATAAACACATAATCATGCTATCACATAGCCACTTAAGATCATGTAAACACGTGTCACATACCGAGGAGAACTAACAAGACAGACTCCTCAATTTGGATAACTTATTTAGATTCCCTGCTAGAAAACACGTCGGCCAAACGAGTGTCTAACTTGGCTTCCAAACTTGTTATTCCAAATGCCCTGAGACAAGACTCATCAATCCAGAGATTCAACCTCCATACCCATATATACACAACCCTCATGCTCATGAAGCTATTAACATGTTATAAATCAACGTTTAAATACATGCAAGCAAGCATACACAATCAACCTCATCAGGTGATAAACCCTTTTTCCCATGGCACTTAGGTATTCGAATATAGAGCTCTGATACCAAGTTGTCACGCCCCAAAACCCGGGGTCACGTGAAAATCTACCAAACACCAATTTTATATGAAAATACAGGATTTCATACATTGAAATCCGCCTATTTAAACCAATGAAATACCAACAACTCTCATATATATAAATGACATTCAGTTCCAACATGCATACAGTATATCGCCTTATGGTATACAAAACCTCCCTTTAGGAACAGGCATACCAAAAAGAAAAAAAATCATAAAAGTCTTCCGCCACTGCGGGCACCACCCAAGCTACTCCTCATCCACATCATCACCTGCAAATGGTTTTACAGAAAATTTTCACCCGTGAGCCAAAGCTCAATAGAAACAGATAATAAGCTCTAAAGCTTAATATGCAACCATATGAGTGGGAGCTAAGCTCAACCACAACCCAAAAAGGTTTTGTACAAACCCCAACTTTTCCCATCAGACTACACAAGTCTCCCAAAACGGTTTTATTAACATAAAATCCTGTTTTCATCCTTCAAACCATGCGATGCAAATATTGCACATAACCAACCATAGTTAAGAAAAAATAGTAATTAAAACATTTTTCCCTCATGGAATGTACCATCGTAGAAAAAGAAGAAGAATATGATCCTATGTACCGACTCTGTCACATAGACAAAGGTAGCAATTATAGACTCCTATCAATTACCCTAGAATCCAGCCATTCAAGACTCGCTAGGTAATGACAAGTTCTATACGGAGCACCATAACGTACCACTTAATTTACGGGGGACTAACCCGAAGGACCTAAGTACCTACGTTTCTGGACTAACACTGAGGGCAACTCGTACCAAATACACGTCATCTCGGTACATCTAGATAATCTTTTAAAAATTGAACTGTAACATCAACTACAAAACTTTTTCGCAAATTTACATTATACATGTATATAGATCCATCCATCAACATGGAGATCAAATAATATTTCAAAATATTTTCCCCAAAAGCAGTTATACAATGCATGTATAAGCTAGAGATCCAATCCATGAAACCATAGAGATCAAATCAAAACGTTTAAGAAAATGAGCCTTAAACCCAAGGGCTAGCTCCAAACCTCCGGTAAACGCGTTTTTCATAAAAAACCAACCCTTTTTCTCAAAGAAACCCAACCTTCTTCCATAAAAGAACCACTAAAAAGCCAAGGCAAACAGCCAGCATTTCAGTCGACTGGACCCCACCCCAGTTGACTGAAAAACACACTGAAAAAACACCTTTTCGAACCAGAAAACATTTCAGTCAACTGACCTCTCGAGTCCAGTCGACTGAACTTGCCCAGAAAACGTGTGTAGCTACGGTTTTGACCTCTAGTCCTCAAACCAAGCTTCAAAAACACCCGTTTTGATACCTAAAGGCATACCCGAGCCCAAGGCTATCACAAACCATCACCAGAAACATCCAATACCCAATTTCATCCAACCGAAACGTCGAAAAATAGTTTTCATCCAAAACTAGATCTAGAATATAAAATCACATTTCATGCATTTTTAAATGGTGAAACAGTATAAGATTACATATAGTACCCTTATACAGTAGTAGAATATGAAATCCTATCTCGTTGGGTCAAAAACCCGATACCACGATCTACGTGCAAATTCGAGCTTCGTTGAAATCAAATTCCGTTCGAATGGAAGCATAGACCACGAAGTCAATAGCAAGGATCGACTGTTGGTCCGTCAAAAATGAAGCCCCGGGCCTCCGAGAAGTTAGAGAGAAGGCAGAGAAAAAATGGAGGAAACTTAGGAGTTAAGTTTTGAAAATATATTTTGAAAATATTTAACTCAAGATATTTATAGACCTCCAAAATATCTTTTTTTTTTTGAAATTTTGAAATTCTCACCGTAACTCCCCGCGGCTCTCGGGACCAACCCCGCATGTTTAAAATAACCAAAACATGCATCACTCATATAGGCATATCAAAGAGAAAATGCTAAATAGGCATTAAAACATCTAACATGCATATATATATATATATATCAAAAATCAAATGGTACTGGGTCTCACAAATTACCCAAAATGTCCCATTCAATACACACAAAATGTACTGGCACAGAGAGTCGAAACAATAGACGACGCTATTATCTATTCCCCATAACCAAGACATGCCTACTAAAATTCTATACCACAGTCGTACCGATGGTATGTCTATTTCCATCTAAATTGTGAACATAAAACTTATATTTCGCAAGAACCTAAAATCTGATCTTCTGCGTGCAAGCCGTACTCTACACACCAGATTAAATACTATACAGAATATTGGGTATCCATGCATAACAAAAAAATGATATAGATACATTTCTCGTAAAGATTCTCATAAAATAAAAAATTAATTTTATTAAAATAAAATTAAATACTAAAAATATGATTTTCAGTATACCAACCGTAACAGTATCTTTATCAGCATGTCAATTCCTTTGATTATTATTTATACAATAAGATGCTAACGATAGGCAAAATGTTTTTTTGTTGTTAGATAAGTTAAAAACAAGCACAATAAGTAGAATGGACCACAAACTTATGCCAAAGTAAATGAACATATTTCCTGTGTGAAACTTATTTTAGTGTTTAAAATCGTGGAAATAAAACCTATATAACGACGGAGGAAGGCAGTGCTGGCAATGGCGGGGACGCGATGGAGTAAGGCGGTGCAAGGCAACACTAGCCCAAGGCAGCGCTAGTGATGGCGCAAGACAGCGTGATGGTAGCGTGATTGCGACAAAAGGCATTTGGAGAGAGAGAGAGAGAGAGAGAGAAGAAGAAGAAGAAGAAGAAGAAGAAGAAGAAGCCTAAGGTTTGGATGATTGTGAAGTTTGCTAAGTTAATCGGGGAGCCTAGAGTTTAGCATGTGAAGTTCTTGCCTACGACGCCGTTTTTTATTTCCAGATCAATAAAACAACGTAGTTTCATTTAAAAGTTTTTGCGACGAAAAATATCCCATCACCAATGATTTGTTTTCCACTGCCAATCTGCCATTGAAAATAATTAATTTTTCACTTATTTACGTTAGCCTCGTTTTTCGTCTAAAAAAATACTTTTGCATTGAGAAATAAGTTGATGCAAAAAATCTCGAGGCAAAAGGTACTTTTTGGGTCAACAAATGAGCCAACGCAAAAAAAAAAAAAACTTCGAGACAAAAAGTACTTTTCCTAGTAGTGTGTGTAGAGTTCAACTTATATACAGAAAATTAGATTATCACTTTGTGAGACCCGATTCTGTTTTGAATTATGTAATTAAATGTTTATGAGATGTTTTACTTGTGTGGTATTCAATTTTGGCACGTGTGCCTTATATATATATATACATATGGCCAGTGGGTTCGGTAGTATTTTAACAAGTTTTGTTGGACCCGTCTAGGTGCGCGAAGATTTGAAAAACTTAATTTGGGAATAATTTTTGTAATTTTTGAAAATGAAAATTTTAAATGAATATAAAGTTAAAAAAATTAATTTCATTACGATTTGAATACATGCATGTGAATTAAATATATCATGGATGCATAGGAGAATTTTTACACACACATGGGCTTAGTGGCATGGGATTTTGTGCATGGCTTGTGGGAAAGCCTCCCCTTCCCCTAGGTGGCCGGCTTCCCCTCTCTCCTGTTCTCGTCTTCTCTTCTTCTTTTCTCTTCTCTCTTCTCTCTTCTCTCTATCAACCTCTATTGGAAGAACTCAAGATCTTTCTCTCTTTCCCTCCATTTTTGGATGCTCGAAGCATGGATTTGATCGACACTCAAGAAGGAGATAATATCCTACTAAACGAGGGCTTCGTTTCTAACAGAGTGGATTTTCGATTCGACGAGTTCGTGTTTACCAGAGGTGTTAAAGCTTCGAGTTTTATGAGACCAGATTCCTTTTAATTTTGTAATATGTTTTCTCAACGTGTTGTATATCGTTTTAGTTAATATAGAAAGGTATGCTTCTATATGTTTTATGCATGTATTAGCTTAGTTATGCATGTTGGTTTCAATCTTAGTCATGTTTGGGCATCGTGACATAAAACTTGGAAACTTTTCTGGACAGAATCGCTTGATCAATCTTTAGACCGCTCGAGCGGTCTATCTAGCGTGGTTGTAATAAGAGATGATTAGTGGCATTGGTTTTTGAACCCAAACTTCCCTAACAAGCTTCCTTTTTTCTTTGTTTGGAGAAATATCATAACCTTAGCCTTCTCTCCAGATTTTTGCTTACTTCGAGCTTAGATCTTAGCGTTACGAGGGCGGATTGGTGTTCTCGTCGCCAAGGGATTTGCATTCATCCAAACGAAATCTTGTTTTGGCGACTTTGATTGATCGTTGGTGGTTAAAGTTTTGAGTTTTTAACTCCATACGGTAGGATTCTAGACTCTCCTAAACTAAAAGCATATTGTACGTGATTATACGCATTATTATTGCTTTAAAATGCTATCGATGAAGGGTTGTTGTGTTTAAATCTTATTTGGTTGGATTAAAAGTATGTTTTTGCTATCCTAAGATTTACGACAAAGTTGGTGGATATATGTGTGCTTGATTTTCAAAAGAAGAGTTTTGAAATCCGGAGGAAAGTATGAATGTGTTACGAAAACATGATTTTTGAATGTTTAGAGCTAACTTTTAGGGTTGAGCCTTGGCTTAAATGATGCGGTCGAGATGGTGGAAAACATTTTTAAAATGTTGGTGGATTTCCTTGAATAAGTGGATAATGTTATTGTGTGCCTCGGATGTTTTGTATATATTGCTGTGTGCATACAAACATTTCAACGAGCCGTGATGTTTACCTTCTTAATGATTTTATGAATGTACCGTAACAATGTGGTGAATGTGGGCCTCAATTGCTCCTCTGTGAAAGTCTAAAAATTTACGCAAATAGGTGCTTTGCTTCTTTGGATTAATCCCCGTAAATGAAGTGGTTGCTCCAATGGGAGGCATTTGTCGTTATAATAAGGTCCCCAAATTCTAGGTCACGTGAAACACTCACAAGCAACCAAACACAACACCTAACCCGAGAATATACTCTCAATATAAACATACATGCATTGTATATAATCGCCAAACGACTTACATTACACGGTCCCAACACTGGAAAAACATGTTACAGCATACATGTTCAAAACGAGCAAAAAGGAAGACTACAGATCTTTTACCTCTCCAGCAACCCCAGATCAACCTGCGTAATCGGTACTTGAAAAGCATTTCAAATCTCATACTGTAAGAAAAATCTCAGTAGAAACAAGACAAAACATGCATTATAAGCTAAACATGCTAAGAAAACGAGGTGCAGTTTACGACTCTCTTTCAAGCCTTAAAATAGTTGAAAATAGTTTAGATCATGACTCACCAGAGCCAGTAAAACAGTTTGAAAACAAGTTTGATAGCATGACTTGCACGAGTCCCAAAGATAAGAGGTAGATATATGCAACACATGAATATATATCTAAATCGATTTTCATAAACCCTGACAAGCTAACTCATGCAATCCATGCACCATGCCCAATGCACTATGAGCAACACACCCAACACATATTTCTTTAGGACCTCATTTCTGTCCTTCAAATACTCACACACGGGTCTTTAGGATCATGTTTCCATCCTTCTGACTCACGCACACCTGCATCGTCAGGACCACGTTTTCGTCCTTCAAATACTCGCACACAAGTGCATCGTTAGGACCACGTTTTTGTCCCTCCTATACTCACACACAAGTGCATCGTTAGGACCACGTTTTCATCCCTCTGATACCCACACATGCACACATGCATCGTTAACCAGGGTTAACATATCTCGGACCACGTTTTCGTCCTTCGTTAGCCAGGGCTAACATTCATCGAGCCACGTTTCTGCCCAACATCAGCCAGAGCTAATGTACATACCAATATCACGTAAGACCACATTTTTTTCTTACATCATGCATAAATAAAACTAAGTTATAAATGCATAAAGCCACATAACAACTTCACATCATGACGCCACCCGTCACATAACCGACATCCAATCGCATTGACAACCAACAACCACAAAATCAAGCCTAAGCCGAAGGCCAACGCTAAATCCCTCAGACCACGAGGTCACAAAACACCACATTTTCCCCAAAGGTGCCACGGGTCCAAACACGCCCCACATCCAACGAAGAACAATCACCGCGCACCCAACTGTGCAGCACAGCCACATCTACTTGTGCACGTCACCCTGAGGACAGCACCTAAATCAACACCCGAAGCCAAGACACAACTCCTAAAGCTATCACACAACCAATCAAACCCCGAAAACAATTCAATGGTATTTCAGTCGATTAATCCCATAATCAATCAACTGAATACCATTGAACACCAATGGAAACTAAGAAACCAACCAAAACCATCAAAACAAACGCCGAACGCCCACACAAGAGCCCAGTCAACTGACTCCAAGCCCCCAGTCGACTAAAAACACACTGGAAAAGCCAAAAACCCAAAACAGAAACATGTCAGTCGATTGACCTCCCATTTCAGTTGACTGACCTCCCCAAAACATGATCCAGTCGACTGATCATCAACATCCAATCGACTGACCTTGCCCAGAAATCATTTTTAAGCTACGATTTCAGCCTCCAAAATCTCAAATCGAAGCCTCTAAACTCCCATCCAACACTCTCGGACATACACATGCCCAGGCCTAATATCAAGACCTTAAAAGAATCACCCGACACCCAATTCCATGCACCGAAAATGATGAAAAATGGTTTTGAAATCCCAAAACCCAACTTTTATGCAAAATCAGATCTCATGCAATCTAACTGGTAAAAACACACACAATTTCACGTAACACCCTTATAAGACATGGGAGTCTAGGATCTTACCTCGGTGAGTTAAAAACTTGATGCCTCGAACCACGTGCAAAATCGAGCTTCGCCAGAATAAAATTCGGTCCGATGGATGCGTAGACCACGATGCCAATAACAAGGATCGACTGTTGGATCGTTGAAAATCGAGCTTCGGGCCCCCGAGAAGTTAGAGAGAAGGCAGAGAGAAAATAGAGAAAACTTAGTAGAGAAATTTTAAACGATCCAACAGTCGGTGGCCCGAAGCTCGAAGCTTAGTAGAGAAAATTCCAGATGCCAATATCTTTTTTTTTTGAATTTTTAAAATTCGCACCGCAACGCCTCACGGCCCCAGGATCCAATCCCGCATGTATATCCAACCCCGATCATGCATCTAAAAAGCATATAAACATGCAAAATCAAAAACAGTAAACACGCGTCGAAAAATGCCGAATAAAAAAAACGGGTCAGGGTCTTACAACTCTATCCCGCTTAAAGGAATTTCGTCCCTAAAATTTAACTCATGGTCAAAAGAAATAACCCCGTCGATCACAATCGACACAGGTACACGAGATGGTCAGCCAAACCATTTTGAGGATATAGTCAAACAAGGTCTTGCATCCTAAACAATGGCTAACTATCTCAAAGACACGAGATCTACAACCCATCCTAACCTCACATTGTCACCAACCACTACCTCAGCATAGCACACCACCCACGGGGTCCAGTACCAACTCCCAAACAGATGCAACAAAGAAATGCAATGCTCCAACGTCGGTAAGAACACTGACGCAACATCTGTACACTCAGAAAGTACCTCTCCTCTCTGAAGGCATAGCGGCGTCCTCAGGCACGATCGGTGCCCTTAAAGAACTTGGAGCTATGAGAGCATATGCTCTGGGTAATATCGCTCTGGCCTGTCCGCCATAACTCGACACTGTCAGCTGTCATACCGACTGAATTGAAGTTCCCCTATCTATCACTCAGGAAGTCTAAACTGCTAGAGGCTGCTATCAATCCAACATAAATGAACCCTCTGGTGTGCCCACTGTACTCGGCGCATCCTCTCTTTAGGGGTAAGTCCTGCGAATATGTCCTGTCTGACCACACCCATAGCAAACTGGCGGTTCCCTTCCATGCGACTGCACTGGTGCCAAACTCTAGGACTGCTTCGACTATAAGCAATCCGTCATACGATGCCCAGGTTGCCAGCATCGATAATAAATCAACTCCCTCTGCTCCTGTCTTCCCGTTGAGACTACGGGAGGCGAGGATGCAGAAGCCTATGGCTGATACGACCCCAAGGGATACGAACTCGGACCAGATGTTCGTTGACGCTTATCATTGCGTCCCCGAGATTGTGCACGTCCCTCGTCTTGCTGACCCCTACTATCTCTGTCTCTGCGTGTCTCATTCAGAGTGTCTTCCACATTCATTGCGATCTCCACTAACTCCGTAAAAACATGCATCTTGAATGCCGCCACTCGATCTTTGATAGCAGACCTCAAATTCCTCTCGAACCTCTTTGTACGGAACTCATCAGTGGGCATAATCTTCTGTGCAAATCGGGATAAGTTAATAAACTCAGCCTCATACTCAACTATTGTCATCATTCCCTGAGTCAAGAAAAGAAAGTCCTCTCTGTACCGACCCCTCAAAGTCGCAGGAAAATATTTCTCTAGAAACACCATTGTGAACGCTTCCAAAGTGCCTCTAACTATAGTCCTAGAAAACTTCCACCACATGTGAGCACTCCTCCTCAGCTGGAAGGCAACAAAAGTAACTCTCAGATCATCTTCCTCTATCTGAAGCGTGTCCAAGATCCTGGTGACCAGCTCCAGCCATTTAGTGGCTACCGTGGGGTTTAGATCCCCAGAAAAGGTAGGAGGTTCCAGACGTCGGAACTCGCACATTGCGACCGTCGCCCTCGATTCAGGTACACTCTCTTTTCTCCTAGAGGCCTCTGCCAGCTGCCGGATGGAGCTGACCATCTCAGGCAATAGATCTTCATCAACAGGTCCTTGGGGTGCATAAGCATCCCCAATATCTGGGATTGGAGTGTCCCTTCGTCTAGAACCACGGCCACGGCCTCGACCATGGCCTCGTCCTCCCCGTGTGGACATCGCGTCTATATGAAAAAGACAGAACATAAGATGCAGCACATAAGCATAAACCACGTAAGCATGCTAACACATAAGCACATAGGTTCATGCTAAACAAAACCCCACATACCGAGGAGAACCGACAAGAATGACGCGTCAATCTGGATAACCTACTCAGATTCCCTGCTAGAAATCACGTCAGCTAAATGCGTTTCTAACTTGGCTCTCAAGTTTGTTAATCCAAACGCCCAAAGGTAGGACTATCACTCCTAAGGTTCAACCCCCATGCTCACATATACACATCATTAACATTTCTACCAAGCTGACACGTTCATGTTATCAAAGCGTCTAAACACATGCAATCAAGGACACGTAACCAACATCACACGGGATACACCCTCTTCCCACGGCTCTTAGGTATTTGAACCCAGAGCTCTGATACCAATCTGTCACGCCCCAAACTCCGGGTCACATGAAATCTCCACAAGCAACCAAACACAACACCCAACCTGAGAATATACTCTCCATATAAACATACATGCATTGTATATAATCGCAAAATGGCTTACATTACACGGTCCTAACACCAAAAAAACATGTTACAGCATACATGTTTAAAATGAGCAAAAAGGAAGACTACAGATCTTTCGCCTCTCTAGCAACCCCGGATCAACCTGCATGACCGGTACTTGAAAATTATTTTAAATCCCACACCGTGAGCCAAAGATCAGCAGAAACTAGACAAAGTATGCATTATAAGCTAAACATGTTAGGAAAATGAGGTGCAATTTTTGACTCTCTTTCAAGTCTTAAAACAGTTGAAAACAGTTTAGATCACGACTCATCAGAGCCAGTAAAATAGTTTGAAAACAAGTTTGATAACATGACTTGCACAAGTCCCAAAGATAACAGGTAGATATATGCAACACATGAATACATATCTAAACCGATTTTCACAAGCCCTGATAAGCTAACTCATGCAATCCATACACCATGCCCAATGCACTATGAGCAACACACCCAACACATATTTCTTTAGGACCTCGTTTCTGTCCTTCAGATACTCAGAGACGCGTCTTTAGAATCACGTTTCCATCCTTTAGACTTATGCACACCTGCATCGTGAGGACCACATTTTCGTCATTCAGATACTCGCACACAAGTGCATCGTTAGGACCACGTTTTCGTCCCTCCGATACTCACACATAAGTGCATCGTTAGGACCACGTTTTCGTCTCTCCAATACCCACACACGCACACATGCATCGTTAACCAGGGTTAACATATCTTGGACCACATTTTCGTCTTTCGTTAGCCAAGGCTAACATTCATCGGGGCACATTTCTGCCCATCGTCAGCCAGAGCTAACGTACATACCAGTGTCACGTAAGACCACATTTTCGTTTTACATCATGCATAAATAAAACTAAGTTATAAATGCATAAAGCCACATAATAACTTCACATCATGATGCCACCCGTCACATAACCGACATCCAATCACATGGACAACCAATAACCACAAAACCAAGCCTAACTCGAAGGCCAACGCTAAACCCCTCAGACCACGAGGTCACAAAACACTACCTTTTCCCCAAAGGTGCCACGAGTCCAAACACGCCCCACATCCAATGAAGAACAAACACCGCACACCCAACTGTGCACCACAGCCACATCTACCCGTGCACGTCACCCCAAGGATGGCACCTAAACCAACATTCGAAGCCAAGACACGACTCCCAAAGTTATCTCACAACCAACCGAACCCCGAAAAGAATCCAACGGTTTGAAAATAAAGGACCAAAAAGGGTTTATATATAAAAAAAGGGCTTTCAAGGCTTCAAATTGAACATGAGAATGACCCAAAAAGGGTTTGAAATAAAGGATATGCATCGATTTGAAAATAGGAGTAAAAATAAGCAAACCCAAAAAATGCCCCAGCTCGATCGGTCTCTTGTCACTGACAGCATCTCCAACCTGCAACAGTGAAACTACCACCATGTTTAGACTGCTCCATCGGTCAGCTCGTGTGATCCTTTTTATTTTCGAAGCATTTAAAGCCCCAATACTCAACTAAGCCTATTTTAAGCAAGAAAGACATACAAGTGTTTTGAAAAATCATAATACTTGATAAGGAAGGAATCTCTAACCATCAAGACAAGGAGATTTCATATACAATCTTTCAAAAACTTGAAAATTTACAAAACATATGGTTCAAAACCTTCCTTTGAGAGTTGATCTTATCAACCACATTCAAATTTACAAGACATGGCCTAATGGCCTTACAACCCATAAAATTTGATTACAAAACAATATTACAAAGATCATTACATGACCCTAAATTAAACAAAACAACTACAAAGCATTTTCTTTCATGCGCTCATGCCCTGGATTCATCTCCAACACCTGAAAGGAATTTGTTTTGAACAACATGGTCGAGGCTCAATAGGATATGACTAAATATGAATGAATGAATGATATGTAAAAAGGATAATTTATGCAACGTAATTCTCCAATAAGATTTCTATGAATTCAATGGAACAATTATAGAGAATGGTATAGTTCTAACTCACTTTGCTAGCACATTTGATGTGTATTAAACAATACCGTCTTTGAGTAATTATTTAAATACTGAATGTATAAAATAATTAATATTCCATAGTTATAATGAGTGCTTATACTCTTATTCTCTAAATTATTAATACACACATATATTTAGTGTTGTTATTTTAATTCATAAAATTGTGAGATCCTTTATAGGTCAAAAAAGTCGATAAATCCGATATTGGCAATTTATGTATGGTGAATATTAATTATTAATGGAATTCACGTACTAGTATAAGATTCATGATACTCCCTTAAGGAAGTTTATAATTTTTGTATGTATGAAACTATACAGGTGGATTTTGTATCAGACATATCAAATAAGTTAGGTGAAAATTTTTAAGAAAATTATGAGTAGTCGATTAAATAAATTTGTCAGTAATTTAATTTAATCAACAAATATCTATAATCTTAACGTGGGGAAACAAATAAGCATTTAAAAATATGAAGCTCAAACTTATTTTTTGACATAAGACTGGGGTGAAATTATAATTCTTTATTGGTATGAATTATAAATTCATGAAATTATGAATTTAATTCAAATTAAATTAGCTTTTCCTAATTACGTAAGGATCCTGAATCTTATTTACTCCCAAGGTTCTAGCCTTAGTCTATTTATATGCACAGCTAAACCTCTCTGGCAATTAGGATTTCTTAATATTTTTGTGATATTAAAAAAGAAAGCCAAGTTAAGGTTTAGATCAAGAGATTCAAAACTCACTCTCTGTTCGTGATCAAGCATATGGAAATACAGTAGAACACTTGAGACACAGATCAGATCTTGCTCGTGCGCAACCATTCGGCAGATTCTTGTTTTAGTGCTAAGATAAGATCAAATTAGATAGATCTCAAAGGTATAACCCTTGTTATACTGTGTAAGGATTTAATCGGGTTCTTATTTTTTTTGTATAATCTATATGCACTGTCATCGGTCCTTGAGATTTTGTTTCCCAACATTAGGCTCTCCCCGATTGCTCTCAGATGATGAAAGATATATTGGATTATACTAAAGGATGACTCTAAGTGATTGTGAAACTGATAATTCGACTCAAAGCTCAAGAAAATAGCTCATACCACTATAAACCTCATGGCCGCAACCTTTGAACATCACAGCCATTTCTGCGCTTTGATCCCACAACTGGCTGTTACATTTCATACTCGCGACAATGATGGCTCTTTGATCCTACAAACGATTATAACCTTTCATCTTCACATCAATGACCGTTCTTTGATCCTACAAACGGTCGTGACCTTTAAACTTCACGATCATGATGTTTGTTAACTATTTCTCACAGTAGTATGTTTAATGTTCACGGTCATGTCCTTCTCTTAGAACCTTATATTCTAGACACGTGATAGCATATTAGAGGACGTCATCAGTGCCCAAAGTTCTATAAGTACCGTCATTTTCAACCATTTTTTAGAGAGAGTGACCTTCTCCTAAAAGTGCCACCACTCTGCCGAATCCAATTCTAACCTCAATAATCTACTGATACATTACCCGATACACCAACTAACCCCATTCCCAACACATATTTTGATACCCCCCTGAGACTACTTCATTATTTCAAGTAGAGTTCAAGGCTTCAGTGAAACATGAAGGACTCCTGGCATAACGCCATCCATTCGACCGGACGTCGTAGATTGCGGCCCTCGCGGGCGATCATTCGTTTTAGGTACATGTAGGCCACTGTAACCCTTCTACACCCCGTTTTCTTCCTCATTGGGATTGGGACGGCTAAGGTTTTCTATTTTTTTTCTAATTAGTGGTAATACTTGACATGCAGTTTAAATGGCATAAAAAATGCTTATGATCATGTTTTTATGAGAAATACTATGCTAGAAACACTAGTATGATTCTGTTTTTATATGTTTAATGTATGTCTGAATCCATTCACACTGTACACTATAAAAAATATTCTAAAGATTTTGAACATAAGGGCCGCAACCTCTAATTACTATAGCTGTGGCCTTCTCTTCTTTGTTTATAACAACTGCGATGTATAGTTATTATGGGCAAGATGTTTTACCTCTATTTTACACCTGCCGCAACCTCTGATCACTGCACATGCAATCTTTTGTTAGTCTAGTAAACTAAATAACATATTGAACTTTACTATACTTATGTTTGCCAATAAAATAAAGCATGATAGATAAGAAAATAGTCCAGCATGACCCTTAGGTATTTTCTCCTTGCTTTGAAAGCATGCTAGATGAGATTTTTGATTTTCTTATTTGTTTTTGTATGAACTCTCTTTAACCTCTCTTTTTGTATTTGTTACTTTTTGAAAAATTTAAAATAAGAACTGAATGTGAATAAGTAGAAAAGAGTGTCCGACACCTTTTCCATTTCGTACTTTAGTTCTCAGACCCTTTTCTAATGGTAATGCAGACTAGTGGTTCATTTTTGTGTTTTTTTTTTTGGTTTTTTCAAAAATCAAGTGGCGACTCCATTTTTCACGTGTTTGGATATTTTGATCTTTTGTTTGAAAAAAAAAAGAAAATTTTTCTTTAAAAAATAAATAGATATCCAAACACGATCTGTCTTTCCTTTTTTCAAGAGGAAAACCAGCAACTTCTTTTTGAAACACCACATACACCAATTGTGTGAGTCTAAAAACTATATACTCACATAATAATGAAGAAGAGAGCCCAACAAGGAAGAAGATGATGAAGCCCATATGTGCTCCTACCTTTGGATTCTTATAAAACAAGCATCTTGGCCGGTGCTCAACCAGAGGGTCTCTGATGCCCGAGTTAGTGTAATGGTTGTATACTAAAAACAATGGGTTTTATAGTTTTAGTAATTAATTTTAATTATGTGAGACCCTGACCCATTTTATTTTTGAAATGATTAGGTGTTAGTGGGAGTAAGAATTAAAGCTTGAGTTTGGTGATATTTTGAACTTAAATACGCTTGAAAGGTATGTTAGAAGAGGAATATGGGGCTCTAATGGATGTTTGAACAAAAATTAGTAACAAGTGTGTGAAGAAAAGTGACATACCTTCATTAAATTTCCCATAATGTTTTATACAAAATGAATTTTGGTATGAGATTTGAACCATTGGAAAGTAGATTTCTGGGGCTTCAGTTTGAGCACAAGAACGACTCCATTTGGAGTTCGGATGAAGGAGATAAGCTTGTTCAAAGTTGGCCCAACAGCGCAGTCGCAGAGAATGATCGATCGGTCTGGAGACGGTTCGATCGGTCTGTGACGGACAGAGGATATAAATTTTGATTTTTGGGTTTTTTTTTGTCATTCTTCTCCTCTCACCTTTCTCTCTAAAGCTTAGGAGTGATCTAGGGTTTGGCTTATGGAAGTTCATGAGGGCTTCTATGTTCATTGGAGGCCAAGATCTTGCCGTTTCCTTGCGCGAGCTACCGTAGGAGAGTGCGGATGTTCGTGGAAAGCTCTTCCGTAGCTGCTTATGTTGGGTTTTGATGGATTGGAGTTCACACAGGCTTAATCCTTGATGGTGAAACTTCTATGAGGTAGGAGTTGGGAATGTATACTGAAAAGTTATACTTTTTATGTATTTTATTCTGGATCCTTGGCATATTAATAAGAAACATTTGAGATAATTTTGCATTTATAATTTCATATTTATATTTGTGATGTATGAATGCATAGTCCATATATTCTATCCAGTATTTGACTCGGTACGTGCTACACGGAATATTGGGTCAAAGGTTATGACATATTATACAGGTAGGCTCACAATCGCAATGGACTCGGCCATTTCATTGGTACGATTGTAGTACATCGTTATAGTAGCTGGTCTTGGCTAGGTTGAATGGATCGAATTCAGGTTTTGGAAATTCGATGTTCGAGCTCGATGTGTTCGTACACTTGGAGTGTATTGAGCGGGATCAACGGGATGATCGATTCTATACTAACTATATGAATTGATCCACATCCTGTATTATCATGTGTTGCATGAACTCTTAATCCCGAAGAGATTGATTAATTGTGTTCATATAATTACAGTACTTTGAGTCGTCAATGGTTGAGATTTCCTCCATGAGATCAACAATACCGATGAGTTAGGTACTGGCATTATTTTT
>JAULJZ010012813.1:0-16310 GCA_032270985.1 Heliamphora pulchella | reverse complement strand
CTTCTTGATAAGTCTTCAATCTGATTTTTGAAAATTTAGAAGTTATTGAATGATTCCCCCCAGCCTTGTGTTTATAGATATGATCCACACCATTTGTTTTAATGTTTCAATCAAATTCTAACTGTCTCGTTCTGTCCGGACGCTTC
This sequence comes from Heliamphora pulchella, assembly GCA_032270985.1. Lineage (NCBI taxonomy): Eukaryota > Viridiplantae > Streptophyta > Magnoliopsida > Ericales > Sarraceniaceae > Heliamphora > Heliamphora pulchella. The sequence goes on along the minus strand of JAULJZ010012813.1, from coordinate 16,164 downwards.
CCTTTTTGTCCGAACGCCCATATTTCTATCCGAAAGGAATTTTATAAAAACACGGCTGCGTTGTTGTCTCGACTTCAAACAAGAAAAACTCTTTCATTCGAATTTCGAATAGGGTCAATCTTGTGTTCAAATTGAAACTCCGAAAGTCTACTTTCTAATAGTTCTAGCCTCATATCAAATTTTCTTTTGCAAAAAGAGTTAGGACTAAAATAGTGCCGGGTCTTTGGGTTCCGAGGTCTAATTGGAACAACGTTGTTTTGATACTTTTGGCTTCCACGTTAGAATTATTAACCTTTGACAGTTTTTGATCTATTTTATACAATTTTTCCACCATCTTGTTTCTTCCAATGTTAAAACTGAAATACTACTAAAATATATTAATAAACACATAATCGAGACTTAGTAAAGTATACTTTGCATAATTTGATCGGCATTTTTACGTACCGATCAAATTATATAATAATTATATAAATAAAAAAATATAACACGAAGATAGATAGAAATTAGATGTACAGTGCATTGTGCATATAGAAATGAAGAATAAAATTATAACACACATGGGCCGTTTGGTAACTCTAGCTTTTTGGCTAAAAAATGCGAAAAAAATTAACATGGTTTGTTCGGTAAAACAACAAAAAAGCTAAAAAATCAAAAAGTCAAATGAAAAAATTAACTCATGGAATATTCTATTTAAACTCCAATCACTTTTAAAATACAATAATACCATATATTCATAACTTATTACTACTACTACTACTACTACTGCTACTACTAGCTATATATACTTGTTAATGTTAAATATATAAAAAGATAAAATTATTTAATTTGAATAAAAAGCAAAGAAATTTGTTTTTTACTCAAACAACTAACTTAAAAAAAAGCTAGCTTAAAATTTAAGTTACCAAATAATTTATTTTAAATTAAATTAATTTTTTTTAATAAAAAATAAAAAATAAAAAAATTAACTTTTAAACTACTTGACAATCAGGACCCACAGCACAACGGAAAAACTTGTATTTATCGGGGCACACAAAATTTGTTTGGGTTGGGCCCCCTTAGTTCTAATAAGGGTTTTACTTAATATTCTTTAACATGACCTATTACAGCATATTAAAAATTTGGGGCACTATTTTATCAAGAAAAATTAGAGGCGTAGTAGCAAGAGGTATCAATTATTTTATGAGAAGTTATTCACAAATCAAAACAAGTGAAAATATAATTTTTTTTACTTGTAATAATTTAGTAAAATTTAAAATATTTATACTTTTTTTAAAACAATTTTTTTTATCAAACATGCTTTTATTTATAATTTACAAATAAAAATAAATATAAATATAAAAACAGTAAGAGTAAAATTTACTAATAAAAAACATTCAATAATTTTTATTTTTCACCCATTGGGTAGTCCAAAAACAAACGTATCATTGGATTTCTATTTTAGAAAAATATTAAGCACAAATAGAAAGATGCTCACAAATGAAAAAACCCCTTTTTTACGACAAAACAAAAATCACACTTCAAAGAGTGATTGTTTGGTGCTCCTGAAGTATTATATGACAAGTTTACACTGTGTTTTTACTTAATATGGTAGTAATAAAATTTACGATAAGTATATAATAATTTATTTTTATTGAGTAGTTAAGAAACAAAAAATAATCCACATTAAATAAATTATAATTATTTATTTACTAAAAATATTACATAACATCATCATCATGGTACTCTTAGAGTATCTAATAATTTGCCCACTTCAAAATAACCAAAACTCTCTCTCTCTCTATCCTTCGTGCGTCTGTGTGTGTCAAGGTCCCCCCCAAATGGTAAGAAATGGTAATAAAAACATTAATTTTTGCATATAAAGAGGGTTTTATGAAAAACAAAATTTTTTAATAATTTGAAGGCAAATAAATAATTATACTAAATTAAATAATTACTTATTATCTTATTTATTTTTTTTACAAATTTTATAATTAACACTTATCTAGTTTGATGGATGTAGATGAGTAGTTTTAAATATATATTTTATAAAAGACGGAGTAAATCCCGAATATTATAATAAAAATCTTATAAAGTTGGTGAATGATATAAATGGTAAGTGAAGGGAAAAAGTTAACTAAAAAAGTTTATAATCTTAGAGTTGCCAAACATGACAAGAAATCTTTTTTTAATTAAGTTTAAGCCTACTAGCTTAAAGTCACTTACCAAACAAGGCCAATATTTATTATATATGTTTAATATTATCTATCAAAAGAAAGAAATTTAATAATAGCCAATTCATAATAATATATGTTATATAATATTTAACAAATATTATATAAGTAATTAATAAAAAAATATTTAAAAATTCTTCAGTGATTTGATGCACAAATATTTCTTTTTCACAACTTATTTGAATATGACTTCTTTTTTTTTTTTTTTTTAATAATGAAGGCAAGTTTGCTATTCTTTTTTTTTTTTACAAACAATTATTATTTTTATTTTCATTTAAGTTGTGAGTGTTTCACAATTTCGACATTTTACTAAATGATAATAATAAGATGGATTTATTCTAGCTGAATTGTTCCCCGCCATGTCATTGAATAGCAATATTTACATGTTAGTCCGACACTGTTGAATAATTATCCAAAACGGTGGACTAAAATGAGAAAACTGCTATTCAATTCTCATTTAATTGAACAACGCTTAATTCCTGTTTAATTGGATCTTCCCTGACTATTCCTTGACACATGGCATATTTCGTGTGATTTAATATCAAAAAATTAGTAAACAGTTCAATTTATAAGTTGTTTATTATTTTTTATTTAGTATAAGATTTTTTAACGAGTAAGCTCCATCTTTATAAAAATTTTAACACGTAAAATTATTTTAGGACAAAATACTATAGAACAAATAAATTTATTTATATATTTTTAAAACATATATAAAGAGTACATATAAATTTATTTGTCTTTTATTGAAAGCACGTGTAAAGCACACAAATAAATTTATCTGTCTTATTAAAAGTACGTATAAAGAATACATATAATTTATCTGTGTTATAGAAAGCACGTATAAAGAATACAGATAAATTTATCTGTTTGCATCATCTATATTGATATGCAAACAAATAAATTTATTTATTTGCATATTAAACAGGTAAATATCAAACAAATAAATTTATCTGTTTGCAAGGTATTTTCAGGAAAAATTACGTAATTGGACCTTGTACGTTAATTAAAATTTATTTTTTTGACTTTTGACTGAAATGCTCTTTTAATAAACACTTAATTTTCAAAATCTAAAATATTTAATTTTTAAAATCTAAAATTATGATGAGATGAACGTATCCTTGTAACCCTTCAAATACAATTGAAGGATCTTTTAATTAAATAAACTTTTCTCAATAATTAGATTATTTAGTTGTTTTTTTTTTTGGGTGTGTGTGTGTGTGTGTGTTTTTTTTGGGTTTGAGGGAGCCTCATATTTAAAAATTATAAAATAATTAATTTTATGGTTATTTATTTTCAAATATAGGTTTTATTATATTTTTATTAACCTAATATACCCTTAATTTCATTAAAATAGTCAGTATTAATTGTTTCACTTTTAACCACAATAGGGTATGTTTCAAACAAATGAAAATAATTGTTACTTTTTTATAAATAAAAATAACTGTAGTCAATGAGAAATATTTTAGTTTAAAATTAAGAAATTTAGTATTAAAAATGAGAAATATTTTATTTTTAAAATTGAGAAATTAGTTTTAAAAACTGAAAATCTTAATTAAAAAATTTCTTAGTTCTGAAAATAAAAAATTAGTTTTAAAATTGAGAAAGATAAAGAAAAACATAGAAATTTCTTATTCAAAAATCTGTTTCAAAAGTAAGAAGAAATTTATTAAATTTTTAGGTTTTCTTTATTTTTACATAATTATATATTCAATATTGATCTTAATGATCAAGTTTCAAAAATAGTAAATTTATTAAAAACAAATCTATATATTGAAAGTTATAGAATTTTAAAATTTACAAACAAAAATTTAAGTAAACGAGACTCTTTACATAAATAAGGGCAAAATCTGTCATGATTAATATTTAGATTTAAAAATAAAATCTTATCTTTCAAAATCTTAATAACAAGATTAATACTTATTTAAATCTTTTTTTTTGTAACTCAGGGATCCGGGCCAGCTTACGTGCATTTCGATTAATTTTTGGGGGACCAATTCTACCGCTTAGAAATTTCAATTAAAATCGAGACAAAATCTCGTATGAACTGATCCCAAAAAACTAATAGCACTTAAAAATATTTTAAATTTGAGATTTAAAATAAATCAAACTCTATGCCCCAAGTCTTAACCACCAAGCCAACTTTTTAGGATTACTTACATAAATTTTAAGTAAGACTAATAATTAATTACTTTTTTTGTAGCAATAATCCTTATAAATGCATTAATTGATACACTAATTTTAAAAAATAAAATTTTCAATCAATCTCTCTCTCTCTCTCTCTCTCTCTCTCTCACACACAATCTATTAAGACACAACACGATAGGCTATAAGTAAATATTAGCCATGTTTGGGTAAATATTGCTTATTGACATATTAACTTATTTTTATTTATTTTAGCTTAAGTAATATAGAATTTAGTTTATTGGCTTATTTTTATTTATTTTTATATTTTCTAATCTTTTTTATATTTTGATCAAAAATTTTTACTTTTTTAGTTCGTCTCAACGAGAGTAGTCTAAAAAGTATAATAATTTGATTAAATGATAAATTTTTTTTTACTAAAAATGAAAAATTAACAAAATCAAGTAAGCCAATAAGTCAATAAGCCAAATTCATCCATTCAGGCCAATTAATTTGAGCTGCCATTCAAAAAGAAGCTTTTGAAGACTTTAAGGACATGTTTGGTTAATCAAATTAAATGTAAGATAGATGACATATCTTATAAGATTTATCTTCTTTGTTTGAATACAATGATGGTGTTTGGGAATATTATTATTAGTAGTTTATATATTGTAACTTGTAGTATAAATAATAAATGTTTGGTAAAAATTGTACCTTATAGCTGAAATAGAAAAAAAATGTAGTTAAAAGTTGTAGCAGAAGTTGTGAGTGTTTAGAATAGATTATATCTTATAACTAAAATTAGTAGTAGAAAACTAAAATAAGAAGCAGAAAACTTTCTCAAACACCCTTAATAAGTGGTGGTAAAATTATGCATTGATTGGATCACAAATTTCACAAAGTGCAAAATAACAATATTTTAAAAAAACTTAATATTAATAAATATATCACAACTAATTCAATAAAATTATTTATCATGTTAAATTATATATCTTTTAATATTAATTTGGTCAATCAAACAGAGCCTAAGATAAAAAAAGAATATATAAATTACCAAAGAGATATTAATAAAATATAGTAAGAATTGGTCAAATATAAGGATTAAAAGTTAATAAAAAAAATATTTTCTACCGTGTTAAAAAATATTTTTATTTTTTTACAATAAAAAATATTACTCGGAATTTAAAATCTCCCTAGTTGGAATAGAAAGAGCTGCTACTACTGTTTTCTTGATCTACTATCGAATTGGCTAAGAAAGTTTTTCTGATATTATTCATCCTTAGCTCTTGTTTGGCAACTAGTTTAAATATGATTTTTCGTACTTATAAAATCTCATTTTTCAACTTAAAGATTTTTAGTCTTTTTTGTTTTTTATATAATTTTTTTATATTTTTAAAAATATGATAATTTTTATTATTCACATTTATTTTTAATGAAAATTATATTTTTAAAATCTACTCGTCAAAATCTATCAAATAAGATTCATATCGAATATAAAATTATTTTAAAATAAATTCTAAAATATTATAGCATCTTTAAGAAAAATTTTTTTACATTTTAGTTTAAAGCTATTTTAAACTTTTGACTTAAAATTCACATATATCCCAACCAAATAATTTTTTTAGCTTAAAATGGTTCAAAACCAAAAAATTAACTTAAATTTGATTGCCAAACGAACTCTTATTATCTCACCACCGCCCTCCATCACTACTCACAACACCACCATAATCATCACCATCTTACTTCCGTCACTATCACCACCACCATCAATAACGTTGCCACCATCTCAGTTCTACCATTACTACTACGCATGGTCAGTCCTAATCAATCGGAAGTCCCAAGTTTATACTTTAAAAGGGGTTCTATATATTTTTATATTTGTAAATTTTTTGAAAAATATTATAAAAATTTAATAGGATACAATTGTTATACTGATTTATATTTCACATATATTTAAATTACAACTAAAATAATACCAAACAAAAGAAAAAATCAAAATATCATAATAAAATAAATACTTAATGCAAACAAAAAATACAATTAAAAAAATAACAGTACATAAAAATAAAAAATGAGAAAAAATAAAAAAAGGTATTACAAATTTTGGGGTCCTATTTTTTTAGCAAAAATTAGAGGTCCAAAGCGGGTGCTTTGTTCAAGCAACTGAAGGGCCGCCCTGCTACTACAGCTGTCATCAATTTTACTACCGTTGTCAACACTGAGGGACGAACGCAAGATTTTAACTTAGGAGGGACAAATTGTTCTTATAAATTTTTAAGAGAGGATATATTAAATTTTTTAAAAAATTTTAGAATGGCGAACCTATATAATTATGAACTATTTTAAACTAATACTACTATAATAATGAATATTTTCAAAATCCTAGGAAAGTGACCGCCCCCATCCGTCCCCCTTGGGTTCATCTATGTCAACACTAATATTACTTCAATTATTAGTATAGTCATTTTGAAGATCTCAACTAAACATTCAAAAAGAAATAAATAAAAACAAACATTTTTTTTGAATAATATTTTTTTTCTTATTTTCCTAAAAATAGATTTATCATGAAAATAAACTAATTACAAATAATAAAGGAGAGGGAGTGGGGGAGGATTAATGGAGATGATTATTCCTTCCCCATATGGAACTGATTAACATTTTGAGGACCACATTGCAGCAGGAACCCTGCATATATAACAGATGTAAAACAGACAACAGCTATAAAGAACCAACAACTAATGGTACCTATCTGGTCCTATGGATGGAGAGTGACCCACCAACAATTGTGGTCTCTCTCTTTCAAAATTTTTATCTTTATTTGGTTTATTTTTATTTTTAATATTTTTAATTATTTAATTACGTTATTTTATAAAATTCTATCGTCAAAACGAACTAAAAAAGCTAAAAGAAAAAACCCACCAAAAGATTAAAAAAAAGATTCTAAAAAAAGTCAAAATAAATTAATAAGATAATTTTTTTGCTTGTTTTTTCTTTTAGCGAATTTTTTTTATCTTTGATAAAAAAAAATATTTTTTTCAATTTTTCTCATAAAAACAATTTTTTTTTTATCAAAGAATACAAAAAGTCAAATTACCCAAGTTTAGCCCCCACCCATGCCAAAATAAACACACATGCATATGATGGGAGTCAGAGAGACTTTACAAGTACGGAGACAGTGCGGTGAAAGTCAAATTTACTGTTCACTCTCTAGAAAACAACCACAATAACGCGAGTTATATATGTTACAAGTCTACCTATAAAATTGTTCTTAATTTAAAATAAATAATTCAGATTCATTTAAAATAGGATTTGTATTGTAAACAAATTATTTATTTTAAATTATGAATTTTAAACATTTTTGTAACAACATATTAAAAAAAGACTATACCCTTTTTTCATAGACATTGATTTATTATAAATAATTGTGGTGTTTGGCATTACTGAAACAAGTAGTTTAGATTATAATTTGTAGTAGAAACTGTGAGTGTTTTGATAAAATTAGTAGCAAAAATAATTATAAGTTATAGAAAAAATTATATGTATTAAAAAAAATTTATAACTTATAACTAAAATTAATAATAGAAAACTAAAAATCACTTTAACAGTAGTATTGGCCAACACCTACAATATCTCTAATTTAAAAACGCAATATCTCGTGACATAATCTAAGTTATTTTTCTAATTAGAAATATAAAATAATAACTCATAAAAAGACACATTGCAAATTATTAATGTGATCAGAATATACTATTTTAGTGCCTCTGTATCTACTCCGATTCTTTACTATTCTAATGACATTATCACATAACCCTCCACGGGGCTAGATGGGTATAGTTCGCAATAATATATAAAATTGAGCAATTTAAATTAATAACAAAATAACATGACTCAAAATGTTTTATCTAAAATCACTAGTATTAGTCCATTTGTTTCTACAAATTAATTTCGTATTTTTTATTTATATGAGATGAGATATTATAAATTTACAGTTATGTCCCCTATACTAACTCTGATCCAATCTGATTAATAAATAGTAATATATAACTTCAAAGAACGTACATTACTTCAGTTGCATCACATTGGGTATAAAAGTGCATATAATTGCACAAAAACATGAAAGCACGCAAATTCTAGCTACATTATTAATTAGAAGCCACTGACAGCGTCTTCATAATTATTGATTTTATTTCTGAAGATTCAAGAAAAATAAAAATAATTTGAAAGCAATTTGAAACAATTTACGGTAATATGAGACGGTTATATGAGTAATTTTTTCACGTCACCTCCTCTCATGGCCTAAACAAATTTGAGTTACGCAATTATGTGAATTTTATCACTTTTCATGTGGGGTCTAAACAAATGTGTAATTTAAATTTATTTAGATTATTACAAAAAGTGATATGGAATAATTGGTCCATGTCAGTAGTTAACAGTAATAGCGATATTACGGATAATAATATCTATATTAATATAAAAAAATGAATTACACAATAACAATTTTTATACTGAACACTTTTTCTCCCAAATCGCATTATGTAAAAAGCGTAAAATTATGTATCGACCTAAAATTAAAACTAAGTTTCTTACAATTCTTTCCAAATAAACACATAATGAAAAAAATTCTCATATGTTTTATTTATTTATTTTATTTTGTTTTTTTTATTAAATTATTTTATTTCATATTTTTTTTTGGCATTTCAACACAAGATGGTCAACTTCTATTGTCCATGTATGAAACCATCCCATCACCTTCTCTTCCTCCTTCAATCTCTCCCTCTCCCTCTCTCTCTCTCTCTCTCTCTCTCTCTCTCTCTCTCTCCTCATAAAACCCACTTTACTTCAAATAATAGTTTTCCCAAAAAAAAAAAAGTTAGAGTTGTATTATTTTCATTCAATATTTTTTGGTTAGTTTTTAAGATTTTTTGGATTATTTTGGAAAGATAAATTGTAAAAAAATCAGTATTCATTGCAAAATGTTACCATTACGGTATTTTAAATCCGGTCCCTGTAAAATTGGACCCGTGCTGTTGGCTTATTCATGAGTCAAAGATGGACCATTTTGATAATTATATTCATTTACTTTATTATTCTCAATATGAATTAAAAATAAATTAATCAAATATAAATATGTTAATAAATTACATTTGTTTTTAAATAAGTGAACGATCATTATTTTACTATTTATTTTTTTCAAAGCAAAATGTAATTAGGTACTTAATAATATTTAATTTATTTAAATTTTTACAAAAATATTTTACCAAAACAGTTAAGCGAATGAATCTGATCACTATTTTAAACCGATAAATGGAATAACAGTACAAATCCAATCCTTTCGAGACAAGAGACAAGCTACGATCCCCCCTTTAAATACTTCAAACATTTTTTTGAATCTTTATTTATATAACATTTTATGGTGTTTTCATTTGAAATCGCGATTCTTAATTTCAGAAACATCAAATCATGTTATTAAATTTGTATAACACAAATTAGGGATGTGTAAATAATTTGTTAATCCACACTAACCCGTCAATCCATCCTAATCCAACTCAATCCGTGTGGGTTATACGAGTGATTGGGTTGAGTTTGGTTGAATGGGTTATATATATATATATATATATATATATATATATATAAGAAATGTAGATTAGTTGCGGGTTATATTTTTTTAAACTACCGTCAATCCAACCCTTATAAAGTATATATTACTTATCGAGTTATCGTGTTACTGTCGGCCTAAAGTATATATATTAGTTGTTGTATTTTTATATACGACGAATCTCAACCTTATATACATATATATATATAAATTTTTAATGATTTATAAGGAACAAATTAGAATATTTATGATTTTAATTAGTACTTTATATGTTCTGAATATTTTTTTAATATGCGCGCAATGTAAATATTATTATTAGAAATATTTAATTATGTTATTATTATTGTTATTGAATTACTACTATTATTTTTTGTTAATCTTTTACTTGTTGTATTAAATACAATTTAAAAAATTATAATAGGTTTTTTTTAATTAAAATTTTTAAAAAATAATATTAAAATTTTACAACTTTTCAACTCACTAAACTACTTAAACTACATGTTGAAATCACAAAAAAAAAAAAAAAATACCACCCAAATCACCAATTTTAATGATAAGTGAATTTACAATAAATTAAAAAATAATGATAAAATGGGTTAACTTCGTATAAGGTCACAAATGGTTCCAATTTAAAATCAAGTTTTGAACTTTGTTTTACTCAAAAAAAAAAAAAAAACACACACGCACACACACACACACACACACAAAACTCAATTTTTTTTTTTAATTAGGTCTCAAAACGTTTTTTACTTTTTTGAGCAAAACGGTAGTTTTGTTAACAAAACTAACATTTTGCTGAAAATAAAGTAAAAAACGAAGCCGGCCTTCTCTCCTCTGTCCTCTACTTCCTACCCTTTCCTCCTCCCCCTATGTGGGTGCACTGCTCCCACCTTCCTTCCTCCCCAATTCCGCTAAAACCACCACCATCTTCCGCCACCACCGTCCAGATGGAGAACACTGAGAGTGAAACTCGAGACTTCATGAACGTCGAGTCCTTCTCTCAGTTGCCCTTTATTCGCCCTGCACCGGCAAAAGAAAGAGGAATTCGCCTCTTCGGCATCGAATTCGGCGGCGACGCCTCCTCCACCGCCGCTGACGAGTCAGAATCCGCCGAAACCAACGCGTGCGAGGAAGCGAAGGACAGCGATAACGGAGTGAGAAGCCGGAAATTCGAATGCCATTACTGCCGCCGAAACTTCCCCACTTCCCAAGCCTTAGGAGGCCACCAAAACGCGCACAAGAGAGAGCGCCAGAACGCCAAACGTGCGCATCTCCAGTCGGCTATGCTCCACGGCGCCATCTCCGACGCCCACATCTGCGGCGGTTTCATGAGCTACGGCTTTGGATCGCCGCCGCAGGCGGCGGCGGCGGATGCCATGAATCGCCACCACCCGTGGAACAGCTACGGCCACGCTTATGCTACTGGTGGTGGTGCTCGGTTCGTCGGAAGCCATGTCTCGTACTCTCGGCCGCCGATAAACGGGAGTCCCCTGGGCTTGTGGCGCAACCCAGCCGCCGTTCAAAGCTCGCCGGCTTTCAATCTCCACCGTTCGATGCATCATCCGCTGCCATTGTTTGCAAACGATGCGTTGATGAACCCGCAGCCGATGATCGGCGGCTCTGGCTCTCAGAGCCGGTTTGGGTACGAAGCTAAGCCAAGCGTGCAAGATCATGTGAGTTTGGATCTTCATCTGTAAGAATTTGATTAATATCTTTGAGAAACAAAAGTTCATATTTTCTCATGCAAAGGCCATCTCTCTCTCTCTCTCTCTCTCTCTCTCTCTCTCTCTCTCTTTTTTCCCTTTTTTTATAAAAAAATTTTGAATTTGTTTCTCACCTGAATCATCATATTTTAATAAAATTTTCTCTAATATGTAAATGAAATGATTAAAAAAAAATAATTAGTCTCATTTAAGAGCCATAAAATATTGAAAAAATCTTGAACGCGTGAGAGGAATATGTTAAATAAGAACTATTATCAAAATGGAATCTCATTAAACTCCCATAGACTGTTGGAAAGATCTTAAAAACTAGAGTGAAATTTGTTAAAATTGGAATTACTATCAAAATAGGTATATCTATAGAGGGGTTTTGATATTTGATTCCGAAGAATTTCTTGCCGAGAAATTTTGAGTCTATGTACAATATGTTACTAATATAGATTGTGCAACTTCAAGATGTATGAGAACTATAGTAATTTTATGTACGTGATCTTAATATTTTCAGAAGAGTTGAACTCAAATCCTTCACTTGTTTAGATATTATTTTTTACCAATTCATATACCCCTTGAAACCGACAAACGAGTTTTTACCAATTCACATACCCCTTGAAACCGACAAATGAGATTCGATATACTGCAACAACGGAAAAAGAAAGTTCAATTCATGATAGTTATGGGTTCAAATTTTTTATGATCTAAAAGAACTGAGATATTATTTGAAGATAGAACAGCTTGCCAAATTTTAATGATCGTTCTCTCTTTTTCTATTTTCAGAGAGAGAGAGAGAGAGAGAGAGAATGCATTTTATGTATAGGTGAATAATTCTATATTTTTTTAAAAAAAGCACGTAATATTATTTATGTACTTTTGATAAATAAAAGAACTTAATACACATTGTGAATGACTTTGTAAAGAACAGTACCGATGGATTCCCTAAGTTAAAATTTAAAAATGCTATAAAGCAAAATTTAGAAAAGATATACTATCCAAGAAAAAAAAAATGGAGAATCGTTCAAGAATTTCAAATTGAACGAATGAGATTCACTTGGGTATCTGGTCCATACATTCAAGTGATTTTGTTCCGTTCAGCTTTAAACTTTGCTATAAGTCTTGAGGAATCCTCCACAAGACCTATTATTTTGTGTTTTCTAATGTGTTGACAACATGCCAATCTGATTTTGATTTTGTTTTTGGCACATAATTGGCAGGGTGCAAGTGTTGTGTATCCATGCTTATTTTTTGAAAAACATTTTGTACATTAAAAATCAACTACAAATTGTTAAAAAATGTATTTTAATCATTTATTACATATGTTACTGATCACAAAATGTTGTGGGTTCCCCATACAACGAATAATTTTTTTATTTCGTTAATATCTCAAGGTGTCCAGCAACTTCCACATGCAATGAATAGTTAATATGCACTTTTTTTGGGATAATTAAATGTGTATTAATAAAAAATAAAGATATACAAAAGAACTTGATACACACTCTTAAAGACTAACAAAATAATGGTAGAGCAAATCATCAAAAAATAAAAATCAAAGCAATCTTACTAACTCTCACAAACCGAAAATTAGGAAAAACAACCTACTTCTTCTTACTTAAGCACGATTTTTTGGACTTGTTTAAAGAGACTAATTTTTCTCGAGCAAACTTAAGATTTTCAATTCTCTCTAACAGCTTCTTCTTGTTCTCGCCATTTGAAGTCAGAATCATCTAAGAGCTAACAAAGTTTTCCTTTAAAAGGGACTTTAGAGATATTTTCAAACGTGTGGATCGACGAACTGTAGGTTCAGAGAAACTTCCAGTAGAGGTGACAAATTTCTCATCTCCTTTGTAAGATGAGTCAACTTGATACTCTCCCAACTTCTCAAGATTCGTATTGCAATGACTAGCAACCACATCCACCAAGGGATTGTTTATAACTTCTCCACTAACATACCTTGACATGTTCTCATTTGGAGGGCACACAGGATCATCACTCTTTTCATCTATCACCTTTTTATATAAGTCCATCTCCTCTAGTACACAAGATTCAAGCACACTAAATAAATTTGAGGAAGAAGAAACCTTATAACTTGGAGAAGCATTAGAAGTACATTTTCTTTTGTTTTTTTATTTTTTTATTTCTTCTCATCCACTAGGCTCTTAACTTGAGCCCACCATTTTGTTTTCTTTCACTTTCCATTCTTATTTGAGTAAGGAAGTAAAACTCTTAACTTTAAACTTGTTAGGACAAGAATTATTAGTGCGACCAAAGATCATACACTTGTCATACTTTAGAGGCTTCAAAGGCACTTTCACTTTAATTTTATAAGAAAACTCATAACCCAAATTTAGCATAAAAGAATCTGAGATATTTTTATTTACTTGAATTTCAACACACATCCTAACGAAAGTAAATTTTGCTTTGAATTTTGTATAGTCATTAAGGTACAAAGATTTGCCAATAACACTTGCCGCATAGCTTAAACTAATATTAGTCCAAAGTTTAAGAGGCACATTATAAAACTTCACCCAAATAAGCGCAATAGAAAACACTTCTTTAGATAAATGTATACTTGGGAACTATTTCTTGACAATAATTAGTCGGCTCCCAAAAAAGTATGGACCATTTCCAAGAGTTATTTCAAGAATTTCTTTTCTCTTCATCTTGAAAATAAAAAAAATATTATCAAGAGTAATGATATTATTGAGATTTTTCTTCCATAACTTTTCTGTCCAACATTTAACATAGTAAAAAGATAATTCCCTATCAATGAAAAATCTCACCAAAGTATTATCCCATTGAGAACACCCATTTTTAGAAACTTCAAGAGGGACTTTTAGCTTATTATTTTTAAGTCCAACATTAAAGAGGTTAAGATCACCACTTATCTTATTAAAGTGAGGATTTTTCTTCACAATATGAGACCAAGGTTTCACCTTGCTCGATTCTATTTTAATTGGATTGTAGAATCAGTTGACTGTTCTAACCCCGAGATGGAACTCAATTGGACTAAGAAAGTGATTGACATTGAACTCATGAGACTAGGTTGGAGATCACTCACATTTAAACCAATAAAATTAATTTTTTGTACAACAGGTTTATCACCACGTACCAACTCGATCAACCACAATATTAAGAGTTAAAAATGAACTCTCAATATCTAATCGACCGTCAAGAGTCCTATGAGATTCAAGAGTTTTAAGATTACCATAAATACAAATCACTTCACAAGTACATAGGTTGTATTTGTCAAAAGCAGAATCAAAATCTACTCGAAGAGATCCATCATCTATGAAGTTTTTTTTTTATATTTTCCAGAACTAAAATCCTCCGATTCAAAACGATTCCGGACTAATGTTGCGTGAAATTCCTTTAAAGTAAGTTTTGTAAATGAACCACTTTTATTTCTTACTTTCTTTTCCATGAATAAAGCAATAAAGAAAAATTAGGGCTCAAAAAATATTTCAACAGAAATCAACAAAGAAAACTAAACAAAACTCTGTTTCGATATGTTCGATCTAAGCCCTAGTTGTGTTCGATTGAGCCTTAACCGCCGAAAGTCCAGGCAACGATTTACCGAAAACACGAAGGCTCTTTGCTTCGTCTCGTCTTCTTTGAAGCTCGCGAGCTCAGATGCCCTGTTTGGTGATAAATCGTTGAAAAAAGAAAACGAAACAAACAAATCTAGGACTTCTCAGTACTCTGATACTCTCACTCTCCTAAATTGACTCCGCTATTATATCATCTCTCTTGCTAGAATTGAGCCTTAATATGCACTTTTTTGTAGTTCATTGTCCGTGTGTGTCCTATTACTATATTTTTGGGCTTTATTGATGTATTTTGTATTTTCATATATATTATAGATGATTACGTCAATAATAATAAAAAAAACTTTGATTAAATACCAATCATGAGTTAATATTATTTTATTTAAAATATTTTTTGTCATATCATCAAGAACACATGTCTCCCATAAAATTTCAATAGCAATACTACTACATAGTTGCCCTATAAGTGAGATGCAAACTTAATAGTTTACACTCTTTTAGATTATTTTAGTTTTAGTGATGAAAGTCTTAAGATTTGCTTATACATATTTTAGGTCATACTGCACACATTTATAACCAATTATAATGTGCACTCAATTAGTTATCTGAACTTTGACTTTAATTATTCAACTATAATCTTAATTATGACAACTTTAAAAGCTTAATTATTTTGCTACTTTAAATTTAATTTTCAGTTATTTCATCTTTAATTTTTAATTATATAAATTTAAGTTTAATTACAAATTACATTCAGTATGCACTATGCACATTGTACCTAAGCCTCTATTTGGGCTAGCTTTTTTTTGTTAGTTTTTTTGGTTAAAAAGCCAATTCATTTGGCTTATTAGGTTTTTTTTCATTTTTTTTTCTTTTTTTATATAATTTGGCATCTATTTTTTTATAAAAAAAAATTTAAAAATTTAAAAATTACTAAAAAAAGCTAGTTCAAAAGTTGCAATCAAGACTTAAATGATGGG
>JAULJZ010012802.1:0-16310 GCA_032270985.1 Heliamphora pulchella | reverse complement strand
GAAAGTTTAAATAAAGATGTATTTTCTGGATCCCCGAGCTTGTAATTTATGTCGGCATTGGAAATTCTCCCAACAAGATATAAATTTCTATATGTATGTATGTATATATAGATATATAAATAAAATTAATTAATTAAATTTCTAACACTTGGTTGCATTAATTTCTGCGAGTGGCACACTCGACTTTTTTTTTCTTTTTTTTTTCTTTTTTTTAATGGTCTTGTTAAGGACCCCATACTAGACGATTCCTAATAATAAATTTTAATTGATAAGAGTTTAATAAATTTTAATTGATAAGAGTTTAATTTTTTTTTAACTGCAAATACTTATACCCATTAACATACTCTTAAGCTTTTAACTTTTTATTTAGAAGGCAAACACATATTATCACGACCCATTTTTTATTAATGATATTTATGACTAGTTAATGAGTAAAACTCAACAAAAACCTTTAATTAAAATTCGTACGTATCATTACATTTAATCACTATAATAATAAAATTCGGGATGTTACATACTACTTGGTGATAGGAGTTTAATTTTAATTTATCAAAGATTATATTCTTAACTATCGGAGTCTATAATAATAAATTTTGACAGGTAAAATTTTAATTTGGAATGGTCAAGAATTTATACTTTTAGGTCATATTTATATTAAAAGATTAAAACTCTAAATTGAATTTTTAGTTCAAAATAAGTTTGTCATGTTTGTATTAAAAGACTAAAAATCAATATTAGATTATTAGTTCTTCCTTTCTTACTAGGGAATAGTAATGGGAAAGGAAATATGAGATAATTAGTGAATGGATTATTTATTCTTTATTGTTCTATCATTTAAAACAAACATGCCCTTAATAGCCTAGTCTATTTATGACTCAAGTAATTCTGTTTTCAAATGAGCAATGTTCCATATATCCATCTCATACTACATTTCATATAGGTTATATGTGTATTGAATTACTAATTTAAAATAGATTTATTTTTTTATGTTTGTATTACGAGATTAAAGATTTGGATTGAATTATTAGTTCATCTTCTTTGTTTCTTATAGGAGAAATAAATCAATGAGAGAGAGAGAGAGAGAGTAATTAGTAAAGAAATAGTTAGCGAGGAGACATTTACTATTTATTTTTTTGGGTGTAAGGCCAAATTCTTTAACTTGCTCCTCTTGAGATTTAGGTTAGAACCAACTTGCATTATTGAGACTCAGGTTACGAATAGAGATAAACGTCAGGCGTATAAATCAACTCCATAACGAACACGCTATGTAATTTAGGAAGTGCAACCGTCTGAATTCGAATTCACGCTCATGCCCCAGATACATTTCATTGGATTCAAAACAAATATGCCCATAGAATGTACCTAGACTTTTTCCTTTTAGATTTTTTTTAATTTTCGAAAAGAACAAGTTATTTTTGAAAATTGTTTCTTACAATTGTCTTTTTAGAAACTAAAAATGCTAATAATTTCCCATGGAGGTAGATAATAGATGAAAAGTGTATAAATATTTGTGTAAAATATATTGATATTTATAAAAAAAATATATAAGTTCGATTTTTAAAATGTATTAATATTTATGAAAGGATTAGATACCTAGTTAACACAAACCCTATGAAAAAAAAAACACCAAAAACATGTTTTGGAATTTTTAAAAAATAAATGTTTTTGCAGACATGAGATTGGTGGTGTTTGACAAGTTATTCTTAGTAGTTTATAGATTTGGTAAAAATTGTAACTTATAACTGAAATAGAAAAAAAAAATAGTTATAAATTGTAATCGAAATTGTGAATGTTTGAAAAAACTTGTAATTTATAGTTAAAATTAATAGTAAGAAGCTGAAAACTTAGTATTCCCAGACACCCCCAATGGTATGAAAACAGTGTTTTTTTGTTTGCACTTTTTATTATTTCTTATTTAAATAACAAGTAAAACAAAAATAAATGCAAAAACTAAGGTACACCATGTGATTACTTTTATGATTTGTTCAGTCTTTTTAATTTTAAATTAGAGCATTCTTTGTATGATATTTCTTGACTTTTAATCCAATACTGTTATATAAAAGAACACAGCTTCTATGCTGTCGATGGATTCAAGAGTACCTTGCGGTTAGATTATGTAGACTCCGTATTATGTTTTATTTTGATGATTTAACTCATTTATTTTGTAAATTTTGGTATGTAGATTATTCATGTATAAAATCAAGTTAATGTTAAGTGTCTTAAAAAATATGTTTATATTTAAAATATGAACGATAAGTAAACTGCACCATATTTTTCTTAAAACAAATGTATTTTCTTTTCAGGCGCTTAATAATATTCGGTCAATATAATTTTCTAAATAAATAATTTACACACTAGTGGTGATGTTTGGTATTGCTAAAACTAGTAACTTATAGATTGTAATTTGTAGCAAAAATTATTAATATTTGGTAAAAATTGTAGTTTGTAACTGAAATAGAAGAAAAAATTGTGATTTTTAACAGAAATTGTGAGTATTTAGAATAAATGATAATTTATAACTAAAATTAGTAACAAAAAACTAAAAATTATAATAGAAAACTTTACCAAACACCCCATATGTTTATAAATTAAACAATTTAAATTATCAAATTAGAACCCAACATAAACCCCACGTAATTCAACAGTATGATAGTATTGGATTCATTCTGGATCCCAAAATCCTGCTTTTTGCGTATATTCTTTTTCTTTGAAAATAGTGTTTTAAGATTACAAATAATTGAAATCACGGTCAACCACCATGGTTCATCAAATGAAGGGCATAACTGCATATTAATAAAATCTAATAGTCGTTCCTAAGAAATTATAAAAACCATTTGCCCGGTAAAGTAAAATTCTACGTCAATCCTTTCATATATATATGTGTGCATTTAATATTTACGTACATGTGTCTATATATTTTATTGTACGTATTATTACTTTGTTTACAGGAATTTGAGACGATTTTAAAAAAATGGAATGGTGAAGAGATATTAGTGTCGAAAGGAAAGAGAGAGATCTCATCGTTGAGATTGGCCAGGACAAGGAGGTTTTTGAGTTGGCCGGGATCGTCGCCGCCGCGGTGCTCGTCAAAGTGCGGCAAGTGTACGCCTTGCAAGCCAGTTCACGTGTCAGTGCCACCAGGGACGCCGGTGATCGCCGAGTACTACCCGGAGGCTTGGAGGTGCAAATGTGGCAACAAGTTGTACATGCCCTAGTGCCTTGTCCCTTGATATATGCTTGCTACTTGCTATATTATTTCATGTAGAGAATTCTCATTTCCTCTTATTTGCTACCTGTAACATCTTATTTGGCGATAGAAATTGAAAAAGAACATGGAAATACAGAGTTCTGTTTATATAATTATTATTTGCTCTCCTCTTTTAGGTTTTGTTTGATAATTTAGTTTAATTAGATTCCAAAAGAAGGCTCAATTGGGAATTCTTGTTGGAAAGTCAAAACAAGTTGTCCCTGTCCACGATATCAAGACTAAACTCTTTTTGGACTCATCCATTTCATTAACTTTCTCTAAAGTTAAACAAACATCATTAACAAGGGAAAACGCGAATTTTGGTTAAATAACGACTTCTAAACTGAAACAAAAATAAATTTTAGAAAATAAGTTTTTTTTCCACGAGAATTAAACCCCAAATATCGTCTTGTTTATCAATATCATTAATAAATATGCAAAATCAATTCAAGACATCAGGTTAAGAGAAAAATAAGAATAATTAATTACCTTAGTGGTATCAACTTTATCATTATTTTCCCTCTCAAAAAAAAAAAAAAAAAACAATTTATCATTTTTTGACCAAGTCGAACGATGTGAGACATTACCTTAATTTACAACTACATTCACATTTTTAACAAGAAAATATTCTTTCATAGAGATTAATGAAAGAAGCATCTTTATTTTTGTACACGCAAAGGGAAAAAAAGTTAAATTGTGGTAATAGTGCAAGTAGTATAAAAAAATTATAAAAAATTATTAACTCGTCAATGTGTCCGCAAACTTTATAAAAGGCCTTCTTATTTCTAGTTAGAAATGTGTAATACTTCCATTTTTCTTTTCAGTACCTTGGCAATTAAATAAGAAATATCAAATTCTCCCCAGGTATTTATTGCATCTAAAAAGCCAAAAATTACTAAAATTGAACTTATGAAAACTTAGTTTTCAACAAGTTTTATTGGGTGAGTTAATAATAAAAAAGGATGTAAACCAATTCAACTTGCATATATATATATATATGTTGGGATTTAACGTGTACAAATTATTTACGCAGCGAAAACAGGAGCGTAAGTTATAATGCACACAAATCAAATAGAGAACAAAAGCACTCACAAAAACACAAGAACACCCACAAGAATACGAGAATTTACGTGATTCGGCTGACCGTCTACCTCCACGGGAGAAGAAACAATTCACTATTGAACAAATATGGAATACAAGTTTCACTCTCAATCTCACAACCACTGTATATGACCCAAAACTTGAGTCTCTCATCGTCTCTCTATACTCTCTCTAGTCTCTCTCTGAGTCTTTCTTGAGTATTAGATGTTCTACATAGTTTCTATGAATATAAAAACCTTTATATAGTAAGTTTCCTAGGTCAAGATTTAACCCTAACAATCGCACAAAAAAGTCTGTTCCGCGTTGGTCCGCTCGAGCAGACCCCTAGACCGCTCGAACAGTCATTAGCCCGAGACCTCCAGTGTACAAGTCTGCTTGAGTGGATCCCTGATTGCTCGATCGGTCAACATGCCTTCTTCAAAAATTCGAGACATCAGACCAATATATATATATATATATATACACACACACACACACACACAAAAATTACTTTTCATTTATCAAAGCACAATTCCTCTCAAAATCTACTAATTTCGTGAAAAATATAACTTTGAATAACACCATTCATTCAATTGATTTATGGGCTTTGCTCAATTTGTGAAGTTATTTAATAATTTTCTTTTGATTGAATTTGTAAAAAAGTAATAATTTTTATGTTGATTAATATTACTCCACATTCTATAATTATGAGCAACCTAAATTGTTAGTTCAAAATTGTCAAAATATTCAACTAATTTGTTAATTTTTTAAAATGAGCAATGCAAGTTGATGGGTCATAGAGAGTAGGAATGATAACTTTTTCCGTCTCGTCCCAATCCCGCACTGCATTGTAGGATCTTTTTCGTTTTTGATAATAAACAGGGTGGGAATGGTATTTGCTCTCCTCGCCCGGCCCCTGATTATATAAAATAAATATTTTTTAAATATTAATATATGTATAAAATATATATTTCATAAATATAATAAGTCTAAAATATTAAAATATTATATTTATCTCTAATTTTTCTTATTTATTTATTATATTTTGTATATTTAGTTATATTAATTTATCAATTATTATTTTTATTTATTATATTATTTATAACTTTTATTAATATTACTTTTTTAAATCTTAAAAATTATACCCGAAATATCCTCTCGTTGTCCGCTACTTTGCCAATATTTTTTTTCGTTCCTGCTCCGATCAAATAGGGGATGGAGATGGAAAAATTAATCCACGGCCCCACCCCGCCCCATTGCCATTCCTAATCGAGAGACCTTAATTCACTAAAAATAGTTTGATCAATTATTTTTTTTAAATTATCTAAATTCACCCGCACATTCTATGGGTCGATTCTAGAATTTTAAAGAATGTACGAGTTGACTCTTTAAATATCAACTCACTCATTTATGGTTATTTGAAAACTAGAATTTTAAATTCAAACTTGTCTACCAAGTGCCATTTATTTTAATAAAAAGTAAAACATAATTAATTTAGTAAACCAAATTAGTATTGATAATTAAATAGGGGTTCAGTTTATAAAAGTTGTAGAAGGTTTAGTCCCATTCAAGATTTTTTTAAATTCAAATCTCATTTTATTTTGTTATATCCAAAATGCCCCTATTCACAGCCACGGCCCTTAAATCCTAGCCCTGCTACCTTTCTTTTTCTGCGGTGCCGATGCAAATGCCTACTTCTTTTTCGGCACCGACCCCAGTGACTTCTCTTTCTTCAGCACTGACCACTCTTTCTCTGGCACTAATGCCATTTCTTCGGCTTTTCTAGTGATTTTTTCAATGAATTCTCATAAATTAACTAGAAACTTCTAAGTTAATTAAATGTGAAATTTTAATTAAAAACTTTCTTAGTTTTAAGAGAGAAATTTCAACTGACAAAATACACTACTATTGAAAAATAAAATAAAACAAAATGAATAAATTATATTTTTATTTTAGTTTTTTATCAGAAATTTTTTTTTTGTGAACTTGGAACGGAATAAGATTACATAGCATATGAAAAGTTATCGTATGTAAGTATGACATATTTAAAAATTGAGAACTTTTCACTCAAATCCTATTTTTATAAATTGCTTATACATAGGTCTCATTCTAAATTTTGTTTTCAAAACAGTTTTACTCCCAAATAAGATTTTCACTTTTCTTCTGCTTCTTAATTGCTTCTCGTTAGGCAACAACAAAATGGTAATATTTTCATTCCAACTTGTTTATCATAAAGATTCCCACACTGTGCGACGTCACCCGCCACCACCGATTGACCGACCAACCGCCGCCGTGCCAATGCGCCACCACCTCCGGCTACCCCACTGGCACTGTCATCGGCCACCGCCATTTCACATCCAGCGAGCTTCTGTGTGTTGCCTCTGTCAACTGTGTGTGTCACCTTCACGTTTGATGGTGGAATGTTCACAAAATGGGACATGTGAAAAATAAGAATATTCACAATTGGTACAAAATAAGTCTAACACGGTGGCGCAAGAGCTTGCCCAGTGTGAATATGCTTGCCTAATGAAAACAAAAATAGTAACAAAAATTGTACTAAATTGTGAAGTCAAACAAAATGTGACAAATATGGAACTAGGAAGCATGTCTGTATGAACATTTATGAAAGAATAAAAAGCTGGTGTTCTTGCTTTGTAAATGCTCTCAAAATATATTATTCTTCAATTGTTCATAATAATGATCTTCTTCTCATCAAGGCGCAACAAATCTACTGACAATTCAAATTTGAAATTCGAAAAATTTGAAGGAATATAATCCCAAAATTTACTCAAAAGAAAAAAGAATCAAAATAAATTGATTCCGAGAATACCTTATAATAGACTGATTCTCCAATTTTTCAATGGAGAATCAGTCCATTATGAACTTCAAAAAATTAAATTTTTTAAAATAAAACCTAATAGAAATATGATCTAATAAATAAAACTCTTCTACAAAACATTTCTAAAAGTAAGACCAACACCAATTAACTCTTTTTTTTTAATCTTTTTAATTCAACTAAAACTTAAAAAACTAAAGAACGATAAAATTTATTAAAGACAAGGGAAAGCTACAATTTAAGTCAGAAGTTTTTTTCAAGTTATTTTTGAGTCATAAGCTTTTTATGTAGAGATGTTACTTGTGATAGCGGTTGGTGCATTTTTAAATTTTTTTTTTGTGAGCAAAAAGTTAATAATCAAAAACAAAAACCAAACGCACGTTCCTGCATTAGATTATTTTGACCTGATTATCCATTATGCATAAATTTTTTTTTGTTTATTTTTATCTTTTGAGACCTTTTTGACAATAATTTTTACCTTTTCAAATTATTTTGACGATAAGAATTAAAAAAACAAAAAATTTTGATCAAATAATTAAACAAAATTGACCTTAATCACCCACTGCTCTTATTTTCCGCAACTCTTGATTTCAGTTTGAAAATTTGTAGCCGCATTTTTTCTTTTTCTTTCTCTTTAATTTTTTAAATAAGTATTTTCTGCATAGTTTGTGCCATGAAACCTACTTTCATGAGACAACGTTAAGATTCAACACCTGCAATCAATCGTTACTCGGATTTGATCTCTTCAAGTCATTGAACCAAATCAAACGAAAACTTAAAAATTCTTCAACGATCGTAGACGTTTATATGTATATACACACACTAATTTGGCTATCCGCGCTACGCACGGTCATTATTTTTGTAGTGCTACTAATTAATTTTGTTGAAATGATAAACTACATCCTTATATATATTATACTTGAGTAATGACGATGCAAACTTTTGAATGCATTTATTAGCACTACATTAAAAGTTTGTACCAAGAAACATTATGAAATTAAGGATAAAATAGTCATAAAATCAAATCTACCCTTCAGAATCACAATGTGGATGCCTGTGTGAAGTAGACAATAATCAGGAGACAAGTGCTTCACGTTAGCCAGTCTTGCATTAGGAAGCAATGTATCTTCACACTTCATAAAGTGAGAATTCTCAAGTACATGGGACCATGACACATCCGATGCATAGTGCATTTTTAAAATTAACTTGATATTGTAGGATTAGAAGAACGTAAAAATGTATATCATTATTTATGTCAACCAACTAATCTCATTCACTTGAACTAATTGAAAAAAGAAACATCAAAAAGTGAAAAGGCATGAAAGCAACAAACTTAGAGGCAAAAACAATGTGGCAAACAGCAGGATTCTGAAGAGCTTTACTGTCAATTCTCAAACATTCTAAAACCAAACTTTCATTCTGTCGCAAACTTCGATCAGCCTTGAAGTTGAATTTTCATGTCAATAAAGGCAAATAAGGTCTCAATCAATCTAGGGCCGTGCTTCGTGTTTTAACTTACTAAAAGTGTATGGAAGTGAAATTGACTGCAGCAAACCAATGGAGAAGTAATTTTTTCAGTTAAATCGACTAACCTTGAGCTTGTATGACTCTCTCGACCAGAAAAAAACTTCTGATTCCCTAACAGTCTGCAAGCATTTGTGTTAAGTAACCCCTCCCGGCCCCAAACTCAACCACTGCATGGGTATTTGTAACATCACTGGATGACCCATCAGATACATGCCCAATGGAATTCTTTAATACCCCAAATTCCCAATAATTGACGCTTGATGAAAAACATGCTTCTCTTGAAATGGTAATTTCCTGCAAGAAAATAACTATTTTTTACCAACAATCCCAGCAAAGACAACCTTTTTTTTTAAAATTTCTTTCTTTAGGATCGGCGAGTATGCATACTCGTCCACTTCTTTATTAGTCACCACAAGCTTCTGGTATCTTGTACGAGTCTCGAATATCTTCGCATAATGAAAAATGAATAGATTGGATTTTACCAATTAATTTGGATAGTTTAGTTGCAGTCATACTGTATACAGCATTCCTCTTCATCTCGGAGGTGAAGCTACACAATGACCCAGAAGAGGGGTTATTCAAGCGGACAAAATCTTTGGCACTCATGGGTCTGGACATCCCTTCTTTGTTTCCATCTTCTTCTTCTTCTTCTTCTGTGCCAGCATTGATGCCCTTTTAGTAGAAAGATTGCAGTGACAGGGACTGGACACGTTTCAACAATGGACATCTTTTAATACGCCCATCGATGTTTTCTTTGAGAACAATGCTAGTAAACAAGAAAATTAACGTTAAAGGGAAAACATTAAGGGGAAAAGAGAAGAAGAAAAAGATCATAATATGGACATTCTGAGTGGCAGTAAGAAAAGAAACAGGAAAATAGGGTAAAGTGAATACCGAGAAGGGTCGATTGGGCATGCGATCCAGTATCAATGCCAGCTAGAACGGACATCCAAACACTACAAGGAAAAATGGATTGCTCAGACAAAATCCTCACCAGATCAAAGCGTCCAGGTCGCATAAGAGCGGCGTCAATTGCATGAGGGCGATTTGTAGCCGCCAAAACAAGAATTCCCTACAAAAGAATCAGCATATATAAAATGAAGTTTTAAAAGCTTATCTTCAATCTATCATGATGATGTTTGAAGTGAATAATTATCAAAACCATTTATGAAGTTCGATGCTTACTTTTGCCTGTTCCAAACCATCCATTTTAGTCAGCAAGGTAGATACAAGCCTCTCTCCTGCAATGTTGTTGCTTGTTTTACCTCCTCTGCCATTGAAAGGTCGAAAAAAATAAAACTAAAAAAGTAAAACCAAAATGAAACAAAACATATATTTCAAGTTGTTGGAGAAGACAGGCCTCAATATAGAGAATAAAGATGTTTGTTCTTGTAAGTACACGCCTCGTTATATTCACTGATCCATTGTAATATTGCCAATTGCAATCCACCATGAATGGGTTACCAATATGGGAATTATTAAAGAGAACACTTGCAGTAAAATCCATCAATGATCACATTATGGTCTAGATATATAATCATGATTTTTAGTTGACTTGTCCTAAAGCAATGTTTCGTAAGAGAAAATAGAAGGGGTGGAAGAGAAGAGTTTTAAAATAAGGTCATTTTTCTTGTTTGGTTCCCTTAAAATAAGAGAAAGGAAAAGAACAAAGAAGCAACATTTTTAAAAAGTTTACACCCTTCTTCACAAACTATCTTCTTTCATACGAGGGTAATTTGGATGGAGATTTTGAATCAAAAGTTGGGAACAACGCATTAAGCACGACTACGAAAATTGAACAACTATTTTAAATTTGTCCAGTTTCAGCTCCACCAAACAAGAGGAAGCAACTAATTTATTTGCTCTTCTCTACCCTCCGCTCTCTCCCCTACCAAACATGGCATATGAGAAAACCAAGCAATATGATTGCCAAATAAGAGTGTGTCATCCTTTATAACTTGAGCCAAAAGGGTCCAACCCTACCTCATAAGACCAATATAAGACACAAATCTGCCGGGGCAATTGTTTTATAAGTTGTTTTGAACAATTGAAGAATGATCATGTCACACGCCATTACCATAAAACATATGTAATCTTCACGCTCTAAAAAGGATAGACACTCGTACGGAGGATACATGTTTTGTTGGACACCCTTGTCGGACACAAACACTACTCGAACACTATTACAAGCATGTTCGACACTTTACTAATGTGTCTTAATTGAATACTTAAAACTATAATATTATACACTTTCTCAACATTTCACGAACACGTTCTATGTGATGAATCTGTTCATAGTAAAAATATTTTACATTTTCGAAAGGCGTATGGTTTGAAACAATTATAAGATGAACTATATAATCTCTTAATTAAATTAATGATTTCTTTCATATTTTTCATTACTTTTGAATAAATTATTCATATATAATCAATATATAAAAATATAATTTTTTAATGTGTGCCACACGTACGTATAGTGTACTGCATTTTTTAAAAATCGACGTGTTGCGTATCCGCATCCGGTATCCCTGCTACTTCATATGAAGTACAACCGATTCTCCTAACCCCTTTGCCCCCAGCCCCTTTTCAGATTTATGAATATCAAATATATGGAAAATAGAGGCTGGGGCAATTGTTTTATTAGCTTTTTTGAACAAAAAAATCATGAATGATCAGCTAGAATTATGGTTTTCAAAAACATGACATATATGCACACACACACACACACACACACACAACATAATTCTCTTTCTCTTTCTCTCTCTCTCAAAAATAAAAAGTGCCAAATAAAATTGCAGTAGGAATTTGAGTACCTGATAACAAGAGACGGGAGAGGTAACAAATCCAAAGGCTCCTGTAACACGGGGAGTGACTTTCTTGGGTGCCAGTTGAAGCAGACCAACTGCAACCACTATATCTATGCTTGCACTAATCAGGGCCAACGACCTCTCATTTGACTTCTGAAGTTTAATACAGTATTGCTCATTCTACATTTACAGATGCACCAAAAACCGCAAGTGATGGAAAGAAAAAAAAAAACTACAATCTTGAAACTACCGAAGTGCACATAACCACGATAAAGTTACATTATATTTATCAGGTTTCTTGAGATCCTTCTCTAATTTCTTCATTGCTGCAGAAAGCCTTCCAAGCTCACCAACCTGAAACAAATAGTTGAGGAAGCAAAATTAGACCACTCCTTTAAGATGTCCCCAAATTTAAGTCCACAGGTTAAAGGACAATTAGTCGCCATTGCTCAATTTTCCACCATATCCTTCATAACATTTCAACAGTTCAAGGAAACCGCAGAGAGTAGTTTATCTTGGACCAGATCTAGAACTGGTTTCAACAGTTTGCGTACCCATAAATTCTATTTTCTTCATTGAGATCCGTTAACTTTGCATACAATTATATCATAAAGAAATGATCTAATCATGGATCCATTGTTCTTTGAAATTGTAAAATAATTGTAACCAGTGACGCAGCCAAAAAATTCATTGAGAGGGAGCACAATATTAACTACATCAATTTTTTTTTTTTTCATAATCAACCAACAATAATAAAAACAATTACTTTTTAAGTTAACAATATATACTAAAATATAATAAAGTTCCTAACATGTACTTTTCAATTGATCTCTATGATTCTTCATCTTTTAAGCTTTGCATGGTATGTTATCAACGCTATCAAAATGTCTCTCTCAATGTATACACACAACCTACAATAAATTGTTCAGTCAATGAATATTAATGACATAAAACTATTTAAAAAAATTCAGTACTTATCTCAAAACTCAATGATTTCAGCATAAAATCATACTGGGGTTATATAACCTAGACTCCGAAATTATTTCACTATAAAATAAACATGAAAGGTGAGAGAAAAATTAAAAGAAAATGGCTAGAAGCCTAGGAGCATAGGTAATCGGAATTCCGTGAAAATAATACAAAAGGGAAGCTTTGTTTTTTATTTATAAGAATACAAAAAAGATTGTGAGGCTCAAAGCCTCTCTCCAAGGTGCTGCTATATAGTGCCCATATATATAATAATGGTGGTCTGAGCAAATAGTAGCAGCGCTTTTATGGAAAAAAGGGATACCAAAATAAAATAAAGATGTGCCATATTAATTAATGTGTTCTCCTGAAAAAGGAACGAAACTCAAGGCCATCAATACTTCTCGGAGACAAAGTAAACCACAAATCAAAATACAGAGAAAGAAGGAAGTGGCAACATGAAAAGCAACATTTGGCAACATAAGTATTCCATAATTCAAATATTGTAAAGCAACTTGGGTAATTCTGCTGACAAAGGTCTGGAAGTTCAGTTTCTTGCTCTCCATTTCACAATCTTGCACCACAATGCAGGGGGGGTGGCAAGGTGGGAGGGGGGGGGGGGGGGGGGGGGGGGGGGGGGCATGCATTTTGGAAATAACACTTCTCCTTAATAATTTATTTACTATCAATATCAACTATATATAATCATTATAATCAACTGTATAAAAAGACAATATTGTCTAATTTGAACAAAAAACAAGAAAAATTAACTTTTTACGCAATTAACCAACTTAAAGGCTAATTATCAAACGACCTACTTTCAGTTCAAATAATTTTATTAGCTAAAAAGAGCAAAAATAAAAAAAGTACAAAAATAAAAAAAGTACAAAAATAAAAAAAGAAATCTAAACTTTCAAGCTAGTTAGTAGTAGTTACCAATAAGGGCCAGCATAACAGTCACTGATGGAGGCATCACTAACAATCTTTTTAAAAAAAATTATTTTTGAATATTTACAGTACCCCAACAAAAGTAATGACATTTTAATTATCAACACACTGTCTTGAATACATCATTATAATCAATAGATATAGACATATATCTTGCTGTATATTTTTCATTTTCGCGCTACCATTAACATGATTTACTCCATATCGAGAAGGCCCGAGTCAAAGTGTACTTGGAGGGATTCAGCAAACCGGGGGGCCTCCAAGTCAAGTTTTTGCCTCATGATGCAATTCATACACCAGTCACTACTGAACGTCCATATATCCCTTTCTTTACAGCTGACAGTGCTTCCTCTATATCTTCTTTGCATGCCAAGAAGATGGTTTTTGATGCTTGATTTACTGTCTAGTCCGCGAGTAACCTGAACTTGCAAGAA
This sequence comes from Heliamphora pulchella, assembly GCA_032270985.1. Classification (NCBI taxonomy): domain Eukaryota; kingdom Viridiplantae; phylum Streptophyta; class Magnoliopsida; order Ericales; family Sarraceniaceae; genus Heliamphora; species Heliamphora pulchella. The sequence goes on along the minus strand of JAULJZ010012802.1, from coordinate 2,465 downwards.
AGGAAAGTTTGAAAGAAACTCCCATTTACCTTGAGAAAGAACTTGTTGGTGTCCAATCCTTGAATATCCTTCAAAGATTTCTTTGCTGCCTGAAATGTACAAAAACAACCATTAGGGAAGGCCCCGGAACGTTTTCCGGCGTACCTCCTCCGACGGTTAAGTTAGGGTTCCGATGGAGCATTCAGCAAGGGAAGAGGAGACAGTTAGATTGATATTTTAGAATGCGTACCTTGTGTCTCCATTTGTGGTTTTTTATATGTTAGTGGGGACACGTGGCTAACAAACTACGTGAGGGCCGTTACACCAGAATCATGGAAGATTCTGTACGTACGGAGGTACTCCACGTGCCGTGGGGTATACTCGTCTTTCCTGGTTGGTCAATTGGGCTGATCAGTCAGACCTGTCTCGTGAGGGCCGTGCCTAACCTTCCTAATCACCTCACCAGAAGATCTTGTTGACCTGATTGATCCAGTTGATGAAGTAGATTTAGTCAGTCAAACTTAGCCCAAGAGAACCAAGCCCAATCTTTATTGGGCCACCCCTTTCTTTGGGCTGTTAACTTCTTTGGGCTGTGTCGCTTATACCCCCATCAGTAGCCCCTATTCTCGTTCGGTGTTCAAGAAGTCAGACAAAAACCGAGGGGGAATATAGCACAACAGCCTGTTTCCTTCTTAGGTGGTCCCCTGCTCATGTTGCCGTTCCTAGATCAAATCGACTGATGCGGTTAGTCGCCTTTTGGTATTCTTCTTGACATTTGGCACTGTCGTGATGGCGCATTGATTGCTTTTGGGTTTATCAAGAATGGGGGTGGCAGCATTCCAGTCGGTTCCCAAAAACCACGTAGGCTGTGATGCCACATGTCAACCATTTTTTGGCTCTTAACTCTGCACCTAAGGGCGCTTTGAAAACTATAAATTGCTCAGTCTCGGCTTGATCTCATTCGTTGATTTTTGTAACCTCTACTAGTTTTTGAACTTGGAGAAAAAGGGGGAAACTCATTCGCACCTCTTACCCATTTACGCGAAGACAAAAGTTCGTGAGCTTCTGTATCAGTTGGGGTTTGCGACCTTTGAGGAGACTTCAACTCTCGAATTCGAATTCGAATTCGAATTCGAACCTGTTTGTTCGGGTAATGTTCATTCTTCCTTGTCGTTTGCTTCTGTTCTTCGTTCGATTTTCATTATAACCGTTTCGAGCATAGCTCTACCCAAACAATCTGCCTCTGTTAGGGTTCCAATTCGTTATGTTATTTTCTCTATTTATGTCTGGAGGTATAAGATAGGTTGTAATGTATGTTAAGTATATTTAGTATTAATAATATCCTGTAGGGATACCCATAGTATCTACTGTATACTCTCATTTCTTAATAAATACGTGTGTACGTCTCACAATGAGGATACACACTTTTCCATATTCTATCTTTCTTTTCTAACATGGTATTAGAGCCATAAAACCCTAACTTATCACAAACCCTAGCCTCCACCAGAACCAGCCGCCACCTAACCCTAGCCGCCGACCACCAGACGCTGGCCGTCCACTAACGGCCCCCTCCAGCCGTTGTCGCCGACCCTCGTCGGCTTTCCTGGAGCTCACACCGACCACCGTTGGCTATCCCAGTAACGTGCGCCGACCCTCGTCGACCTTCCAGGCGCATCGATCTTTCTCGTCAACCACTCTAGGGGTGACGACGCCCTCCAAGGGTGTTTTCAACCCCTGTCAGTCCATCGACCTCCTTCGTCAACCCCTCCAGGGGTGACGACGACCCTTGTCGGATCCTCCTAGGGTGGATTTGCCTGCCGTTAGCCCATCTAGGGCCTCCGGCGACCCTTTTCAGCCCTTTCTGGACCTATGTCAATCACTATCAGGCCTTCCTCTGCCTCCGACGACTACTGTCAGCCTTACCGAAGGGTCGCCGGACTTCGTTGGCTCTTCTAGATCGGTTTGCTTCTCCCTCACAGCATCTGTCCACTTCTCCTGAGACAAATGGTCAGCATGATGCTAGATTAAGGATGCTATGAGGGTTCGGTTCGGTTCTCTGTCTCTTACGCGTGTGGATTGAGACTTGGTTGTGTGGTATTTTTTGGTTCCTTGATTGGTGCACAAGGAAGTCAGAGAATTCTGTGACCCGCGAATCCAATGTTGAAGCTGGCCGGCAACGTACCACAGAGGTGTTTTCCTCATCCACACGGTTGGTAGATCGGCAACTTGATGGCGCCAATAATTATGCATTATGGAAAAAAAGTGTTTTGAAGTCGCTTCAGATAATGGAGCTCGATTCCCACTTATTTGATGATCCTCCATCTTAGACCTCTGCAACCTTTCGGACCTGGACTCGGGATGATGCCCGGATATTCAGTCAGCTACTCAATTCAATGGAACCTTCCGTTCAGGTCTTGGTGGCTAACACTGATACCGTACGAGAGATCTGGTCCTCATTGGAGTCAATTTATTCATCCACCAATGAC
>JAULJZ010012791.1:0-16310 GCA_032270985.1 Heliamphora pulchella | reverse complement strand
ATCATACTCTCTCATATACATCAAGTTTGTGCTTCAAATTCTTCATTTTTATGAATCATTTTTGAGAGAAAACCTTAGAATTCCTCCATTGAGCTTTTAACTTATATATCCTTTAGAGTGAATATTAGTGTGCTTCATTTGTATTCATTTGCTCGCTGAAGGAGTTGATTCATTGTATAATTCTATTTGAATTTCTTTATATTCTTGTTGTAACTTGTGAAGGTGACTCTCACGAGAGGCCACTTCGCCTATTGAAGGAGAGAGAGCACTCCACTTAGAAGGAGGGACTTAAGAAGAGGATATTCTCAAGAGAAACTGCTCCGCCTACTGAAGGAGTGTGTACTTGAGGAGGGGACATCCTCAAGAGAGGATACTCCGCTTAGACTAAGGAGCGAGCCTGCTCCCCCTAATGAAAAAGTATTTAGTGGAATCCTCATAGCGGTTGGCTTGAGGCAATGACGTAGGCCGGTGGGCCAAACCTTGTAAATCTTGGTGTCATATCTCTCTAACTCTATCTCTTTAATTTTGCACTTTAAATTCTATAACTACTTGAATTTGTTTGTTAGAGAATACTTGTGGACGCTTGGAATTGCATGTTTAATTAGGTCAATATTGGCATAAATTTTTAAATATCCAATTAACCCCCATCTTGGGATTGTACCTACACTATCAGGTCCTGATCCATTTGTACTGGTATAGCGCCTAGCAAGTATGTTAGAGCGTCGATTGAACGGGTAATGTCTGGATTGAAGGGGATAAGGGCTCCTCTAACTCGAATGCCAGTGATCATGGCAAAATCGAGTGGAGTTAGCGTCGCCTCGAAAGTGGAGAAGTGAAAGGCGTTAGTGGTGTCCCACCACCTCTCCGCCAAGGCTGTCAACCACACTCGGTCATTGCTGGTCCTACCCAGCAAGGGTATGAACAGAGCAAAGCAAAAAATGTCAATGAGGGCCCGACTTAGAGCGGGGAGGGCATCATATCACTCTAACACCTCATCGAAAGCAGAGCCACCGAATCTGCGGACATACTGGCCAACTTGAAAAGCAGAAGATGATTAGAAGAGATAATAAATGAGCAGTTAAAACAAATGGAATGCAAAAAATACAGAATGCAATAAAAAACCCTAGGTTCGTGTGTGTGTGACGGTCCTTTGGTTCTTTCAAGCCTTAGAAGACTAGGAACCCTAAGCCCTGGTGAGCTAGGCAAAATTTTCAACCCTAGGTTCGTGTATGTATGACGATCCTTTGGTTCTTTCAAGCCCTAGAAGACTAGGCACCCTAAGTCATAGTGAGCCAGGCAAATCTTTTTAACTCTAGGTTCGTGTGTGTGTGACGACTCTTCAATTCTTTCAAGCCCTAGAGGACTCGGCACCCTAATCCCTGGTGAGTCAGGATAATTTTTTTTTTTTCAAATCCCCCCGAGATTTTTGAAAACCTCCCCTAGTTTTTTTATGATTTGCTAAAAAAAAAATGAAAACCATCCCCTAGTTTTTATGATTTTCTAAAAAATAAAAAGATAAAAACCTCCCCCCTAGTTTTTTTGAATTTCTAAAAAATAAAAAGATGAAAACCTTCCCCTAGTTGTTATGATAAAAAAATGAAAACCACCCCTAGTTTTATAATTTTCTAAAAAATAAAAAGATGAAAACCTTCCCCTAGTTGTTATGATAAAAAAAATGAAAACCAACCTCTTAGAATTTATAATTTTATAAAAAAATGTGTGAAAAACCACCCCCTGTTTGCATCAAAACCTTAATCCTTGTGTCCCTACGTCTTGTCCATATCTCCTTCGCATAGGTACCTAGCTAGTTTCCAAGTTTATCCTTTTGATATGATTACTTGCTGATTGCATATTTTAATGTTTGTTTTTAATCTATCACAAGTTAAAACTGGGATAATTTTCAATGTTTCAAGAATCAAATTATACACACATCACAAGTCACAGGGAGGATCCTAAACATGCATCTACATTCAAGACGGTGAAAGTAAAACATGCTTTGATATTGAAAGAAAGAGACAGGAGAACCTACTGAAGGGTGCAGAAATGAAAGATGCTACTTAGGCTCGCGAAGCAACAAGTCGTCAGCAACAACGGTGATCGGAGGCTCGTATCGCCTCATCCCACTCAAACCCAAGTGGTGGGGTGCCAGAGCATAGGTCATCGGATCAAAAGGAATAGGGATGCTCTCGCTGGCATGTGGATCAAGAAAGCCCTCAACCTCTACCTCGATAGCTCCTTGCTTTGCTACTGCCTGTGCCTCAGTAGCTGCTCGTACCTCATCCTCGGCTGCCTGACAAGAAGCTCGCTCCACCTCGAGAGCTAGTACGTCCATCACCCCCAATGTAGTAGAAGGCTGGGTGGTCGTGACTCCACTGGCGGTAACATTGGTGGTTGTGCCCCCAAGAGTGCCCATGGTAGAGCTCTCACCTGCAGAAGAACCCCGTAGTACCCCAGAGATGTCATCAAGGTGTCTATGTCCTGCCATGACATAAGTAGTAGTCGAAAGCTAAAATAAAAGCTCAAAAGCAAGGGAAAACTAAGAGAGAGCCAAAAGAGTTTGAGAGAGTGAAGGGGTTAGAGAGATTGAGGGACGTGAATGAGGGCTAACCCGCGCGGTCTGGGAACCTTGTGCACGTTTGGACACAACGGTCGCTGTGGCACTGGAATTTTGGGGGTTTTTGGGTTCAAAAATAAGAGAATTCAAAAGATATTTAGAAAAGATTTTAACACATTGAAAGCCAAAATTTGAAAACCCCTTTTGTTAAAAATAGAGTCGCCACTTGATTTTTAAGAAAAATCAAGAAAAACAAAAATGGGTTACTGATTTTTGAAACGTTAACCAGAGAAAAAGGGTCCGGGGGCAAAGGTACGAGTCGCGAAAGGTGTTAGGCATCCCGTTCGTCTAACCGTGAGATTAGTCTCTACTAATTATCATTGATTCTTAATTAAATTTTCTCAAATGCATACAAATACAGAAAATGGAGGTGAGGAGAGAACATCTAAAATCAAATAATGAAAATACATAGCATATGTATATAGAATGCCAAAAAAGCAAGTAGCAAAAGAAAAATTCTAAATCCCATGATATGCAATTTCTAACTAAAAGATACATAAAGCAAACCCGCATGCACGATTCAAATAAAAGAACAAAGATAGGCTAAAAGTTATTAAATTCAAATTATACTAAAAATTGACATGCATCTTCTAACAATATCATTAAACAACCTAAAATAAACTAAGTTTTTCTAAAACATGATTTTAAAGGAAGTAAATAAAATATACATATTACCAAAATAAGCTAGATTAATATTAACATGATTAACTTTTACTAAAGAGAAATGTTAAACCAGAAAGTATAAGAAAACAATTAAACTAATAACAAGAGTTTCATATATTTTTTTATCCATACAAAAGAAAATTGACAAAAGAGAATTAAACTAAAAATAAAAGATTTCAAAAGAAAAAGGGTTACTAAACTAATTAGAAAACAGATCTAACTATTTATCATGAATTTTATATATTTTTATATTTTAAACAAAATAAAAGAAAAGAGAAATAAAAGAAATACTATGAAAGGGAAATTAAATTAACATTAAAAAGATTTTGTGAATAAGAGAAAGGAAAACAAATGGAACATTATTAAATAAAAATTAAACTACCATAATAACAAATGGAAATAACAACTATTACATAGTAATATAACTGTAACACCCCGACCCATTTTATTTAAAGAAATAATTAAGTGTTGATGGGAATAAGAATCAAAACTTGAGCTTGGATACGCATGAAAGGTATGTTCGAGGAAGGATATGAGGTTTTAAGGGATGTCCGAATAAAAATAGGTGAAAAGTGTGGGAAGGAAAGTGACATACATTCACTAATTTGGTTATAAAATTTTGTACAAAATGAATTCTGGTATGAGGTTTGAACCATTGAGAAGTAGACTTTCGAGGTTTCAGTTTGAGCACAAGACCCTATTTAGAGTTCAGATGAAGGAAATATGCTCGTTTAAAGTCAGACCAAAAGTGCAATCGCGGAGACCGATCGAGGAGTTTTGAGATCGCTCGAGCGGTCTGTGACGGGCAGAGGTTATAAATCTCGATTTTTGGGTTAATTTGCTCATTCTCTCTTCTCTTCTCTCTCTCTAAAGCTTAGGAGTGATCTAGGGTTTAGCTTTAGAAGGTTCTTGGGGGTTTCTATGTTCGTTGAATGCCAAGATCTTGCTGTTTCCATGCGCAAGCCACCGTGGGAGAGCGTAAGTGTTCGTTGAAAGCTCCTTCAAGACGTGCATATTGAGTTTTGGTGGATTGGAGCTCACTAGAGGTTCGATTCTTGATAGTGGAATGTCCTTGAGGTAGGATCTAGACTCTTGTGGTTTGATTATGATTTGTGTTAATCATTTTTCTTTAGAGAAAACCCTAGCATGTTGTATGTGTCACGCCCCGAACTCCGGGCCACGTGAAACACTCATAAACAAATAACATAATACCCAGCCCGAGAATACACTCTCAATGTAAATATGCATGCATTGTATATAAACGCCAAACGACTTACATTACATAAGACTCCAACGCCAAAAGCTTACACTACACGGTTCCAACACTGGAAAGACATGTTACAACATACATGTAACAAAGAACAAAAAAGAAGACTATAACTCTTCCACCTCTCCAGTACCTCTAGATCAACCTACATGACCGGTACCTGAAGAAAATCAAATCCCACACCGTGAGCCAAGGCTCAACAGAAACTAGACAAGAATGCAATATAAAAAAAACATGCTAGGAAATTGAAGTGCAGTTTTCGACTCTCTTTCAAGCCATCAAAAAAGTTTGAAAACAGTTTTAGATCACGACTCACCAGAGCCAGAAGAACATTTTCACATACAATGGGAAAGCAAGGATAAAAACTATTTTTAACTCATCAAAGCCTTGAAAACGATTCTAGTATTACGACTCCCGTAGGCCGATAATACTGTATTTTGACTCCCGTAGGCCGATAATACAGTTTTAAGAAAATTGGTTTATCTGTCCCAAAATGCAATACATGTAATCCATGAAACACACACACACGTGCCTCGTCCGGACCTCGTTTTTGCCGACAGAGCGCACTCACTGCTTCGCAGCCTACCTCATACACCGGCTGTCGCAGCCTACCTCATACACCCACACACGCACACGTGCATCATCAACCAAGATTTACATCTACTGGATCACATATTCATCTAATCCATTTCATACACATATGCAAACCTAAACAAGGATTTAAAGCATATAACCATGTATCAATGCGACGTTCCACAAACCACATCACATGCCTATAAACCTTAGGTTTTAAAGCATAAATCACGTTACACATATTGATATCACCTTATGTAATTCACATACATAAATAAACAGTTATAAATGCACATAACCATGTATCACAATACATCGTGACGCCACCTTCCACATAACCCGACAAGACATCACATGCCACAAACCCGCCATCCGTTTACCCGAATGACTCATCCACAAATCGGGACCCGTCCATACACCGGGACCACCAAAAGTGCAGAAAACTAACACCTAACCCGGAGGCCAACACCGCTCCAGCGCTCGAGCGCTCAAGCGCTCAACCACAGCTCGAGCGGTCCCCTACTGACTTAGCACACTACTACAACCCCACTCGAGCGCACAACCACAACTCGAGCGGTTACCCACCGACCCAACTCTCGGCCACCAGCCCGCTCGAGAGCACAATCACCGCTCGAGCGGTCACCCACCGACCCAACTCTCGGCCACAAGCCCGCTCGAGCGCACAATCACTGCTCGAGCGGTCAACGCTGGGAGGAAACCCAAACCAAGAAACAAAATCAAACCTCGCACGCAACGATACACTAATCACCGCAAACACAACCGTGTACCAAAAACTTGCATCTAACCATGCACGTTATACACCAAACACAAACCCATGTCGCCCACATGCGCCCAACACAAACCCACGACGCCCACACGCGCCCAACACAAACAACAAACCTACAGAACATGACCTAACCAAAGGCCAACATAAACCTCCCATAAAACAATACTCACCAAAACCCCATCTCGAGAAAGAACATCGAACCCAACACGTCCCGCACCTAACGATGCACCAACACCCCGCTTGAAATAACCAACACCCTCTCCATGACTTCAATTGACAGGACCCCATAATCCAGTCAACTAAAAATCACTAGAAGAGAGCAGTCAATCGAGCCCCATAACCCAATCGACCGAGAGGCCACCACACGACCAAAAGAAACCCCCAGGGCCCTAACACAACCAACACGGGCTCCCACACGCCCAACACGACACCACTCACGTCCAACGCAAGCCCACGATGCCCCAAGAAACAAGAAACTTGATAAAATGGGGCAATAGGGACGAAAAACAACCTTTCCCAAACATTCGGCCAAAAATGGGTGAAAAACGGTTTGGAAATCTTGACATACCTTCACTCTTTTGATCATAACTTTTTCTACAAAAAGGATTTTAAAGTGAGAGAGGTGTCATTGGAAAGAAGATTTCCGGGGCTTCAATTTGAGTACAAGAACTACTCAATTTTGAGTTCAGATGAGGGAGATAACATCAAAATAAAATGACCCTGCGCAGCTAGTCCGCTCAGGCAGGCATCGGGCGCTCGAGCGAGCTACCACCCGAGATAAACCCAGATTTTGCTGTTCTTGGTGTTCTAAACCTCCAAACACTCAAACACACACAAACCATCATCTCAACCACAAATCTAAGCCTTTAAACACCTTCTCGACACCCTCGGACGTGCCCAAACCCGAAACTACCACAAAACCTCGAAAGGAAAAACTCAAAACCCGATTCCATTCACCGGAATCAACACAAAATCCCTTTTGAAACAAAAATCCAATTTTCTTGAAATAAATTCAAATCTACAGCAATCTAACCGTTAAAAACACACATGATTACACGTAGCACCCTTATAAGACATGAGAGTCTAGGATCCTACTTCAGTGAGTTAAAAACTCGATGCCTCGAACCATGTGCAAAAATTGAGCTTCGCCGAAATCAAAATCTGATTAGATGGTTGCGTAGCCCTCGATGTCGATACCAAGAATCCGCAGTCTGATCATTGAAAACCGAGCCCCGAGCCCATGAGAACTTAGAGAGAAGGCAGAGAGAAAAAGGAGAAAACTTAGGAGTTAAGTTTTAGAAAATATCTTTATGAAAATATCTAACTCCAGATATTTATAGGCCTCCAAAATATCTTTTTTTGAAAATTTTCAAAATTTAAACCGTAACACCCTACGGCCCCGGGAACCTGCCGCCCCGCATGCATCTCTACCCTCGAACATGCATCAAAAGCATTAAAACATGCTCAAACAAAAACACGTAACGCGCATCCGAAAACGCCGAAGAAAGAAAACGGGTCAGGGTCTCACAACTCTACCCCCCTTAAAGGAATTTTGCCCCCGAAATTCAACACAAGGCCAAAACAACAAACCGCCGATCGCAATTGACACAGACATACGAGATGGTTAGCCAAACCATTCCTAGGATATAGTTAAACAAGGTCGGGCATCCTAAACAACGGCCAACTATCTCAAGGACACGAGATCTACCACACACCTCAACCTCACATTCTTACCAACCATTGCCTCATCACAGCACACCACCACGGAGTCCACCAACTCCAAACCCACGGCCACAACCTCATCTTCTTCGTGCAGACAACAAGTCTATATGAAAGAACATAAGATGCATCACACCGCATGAACATAAACGCTAACCACATAAGCATGCTAACACATAGCCACATAAATTCATGCTAAACAAAACCCCACATACCAAGGAGAACCGACAAGAATGACGCATCAATCTGGATAACCTACTTTGATTCCCGGCTAGAAATCACGTCAGCTCAACGCGTTTCTAACTTGGCTCCCAAGTCTATTAATCCAAACGCCCAAAGGCAAGACTATCACTCCTAAGATTCAACCCCCATACTCACATATACATATTGTCTACATATCTAACATGTTGACATGATCATGTTATCAAAGCGTGTAAACACATGCAATCAAGCACACGCAATCAACCTCACACGGGATACACCCTCTTCCCACGGCTCATAGGTATTTGAACCCAGAGCTCTGATACCAAGTTGTCACGCCCCGAACTCCGGGTCACGTGAAACGCCCACAAACAAATAACATAATACCCAGCCCGAGAATACACTCTCAATGTAAACATGCATGCATTGTATATAAACGTCAAATGGCTTACATTACATAAGGCTCCAACGCCAAAAGCGTACACTACAAGTTCCAACATCGGAAAGACATGTTACAACATACATGTAACAAAGAACAAAAAGGATGACTATAACTCTTCCACCTCTTCAGCACCTCCAGATCAACCTGCGTGACCGGTACCTGAAGAAAATCAAATCCCACACCGTGAGCCAAGACTCAGCAGAAACTAAACAAGCATGCAATATAAACAAAACATGCCAGGAAATCAAATGCATTTTTCGACTCTCTTTCAAGCCATTAAAACAATTTGAAAATTTTTAGAACACGACTCACTAGAGCCAGAAAACCATTTTCACATGCAATGGGAAGGAGAGGATAAAAACCATTTTTTTGACTCATCAGAGCCTTGAAAACGATTCTAGTATTACGACTCCCGTAGGCCGATTATACAGTATTTTGACTCCCGTAGGCCGATAATACAATTTTAAAAAAATTGGTCTATCTGTCCCAAAATGCAATACATGCAATCTATAAAACACACACACACGTGCCTCGTCCGGACCTCGTTTCTGCTGACAGTATCTAAAGATTTGAAAGAATTAAAAGAATCTTTTTTGACTTTTCAAAAGGAACATGATTTGCAAATTGAGTCCTTGGAAAGAGATAAACTCATTTTAAAAGTTAAATTTGATAAATTAACCAAAATTTTGAAAAATGAGCTTTCTTAGTTAGAAAAAGAAAATGACTTGTTGAGAAAAGAAATTAAGAACTTAAAGGAAAAAACTTTTGAGAAAAATAGCAGTTGTGATTTGGAAAAGAAAGTGGAAGATTACTCTAAAATAATCTACAAATTCACCAATGGAGAAGAAAATTTTGAAAAAACTCTTGAGAGCTCAAAGAATGACTTTAAATAAGGAAAGAATTGGTTTTAACGATGCAGTTAACGTTAAAAAGGGTAATGACTTTAAAAATTATTTTGTAAAAGAATCTAGGTCTTATTCAAGCTCATCTTCAAATATTTATGAACATGTGACTTGTTTTCTATGCAAGAAAAATGGACACATTAAATTTGATTGCCGATTAAAAAGAAATAATAGTGTCTCAAAAATAGTTTGGAGAGTTAAAGTCACTAATCCTATAGGACCCAAAAAGATTTGGGTACCAAAAAAAATTACTTAAATTATCTTGTAAGTGTGCTTGAGATCCTCCTCCTCAAAAGAAAAATGGTACTTAGATAGTGGATGCTCAAGACTTGTGATGGGCGATAAATCTAAATTCTCAAACTTAACACCTAAGGATGGAGGTTATGTAACTTTCGAAGACAACGAAAAACATAAAATCATTGGTGTAGGTAAGGTTGGTAAGGAGCCTTCCCTCTTCATTGATAATGTACTTCTTATTGATGGCTTAAAACATAATCTCCTAAGCCAATGATTTGAGAAAGGATTTAGTGTAACTTTCATGCATGATACTTGCACCATGGAAAACACTAAAGAACACAAAGTTTTATTTGTTGCAAATCGTTGTGAAAATGTTTATACTATTGATTTTGAAAAATTAGATTCCCAAAATGTCAAATGTATTTCAGCTATAAATGAAACAAGTTGGCTATGGCATAGGAGGCTAGGTCACGATAGCATGGATCTTCTATCCACACTTATCAAGAAAGACTTGGTTAAAGGGTTGCCTAAAACCAAGTTCGTTAAAGACAAAGTTTGCGATACTTGTCAATTTGGTAAGCAAGCCAAAACTAGTTTAAAAAAGAAACAAGAAATTTCTACAAGTAGACCATTACAATTACTTCATATTGATTTATTCGGTCCGACTCAAGTTCAAAGTATTGGTGGAAAATCTTATGCATTTGTCATAGTTGATGATTTTTTGAGATTCACCTGGGTACTATTTCTTACATCTAAAGATGAAGTATGCCATGTTTTTTCCAAACTTCGTAGAAAGATTCAAAATAAAAAGGGCTATTCCATTTTGCAAATTCGTAGTGATAGAGGATGAGTATTTAAAAATAAAGATGTTAAAAATTTTTGTGATTAAAGTGGTATCTCTCATAACTTTTCGACTCCTCGAACTCCTCAACAAAATAGGGTTGTAGAGAAGAAGAATCGATCTTTACAAGAAATGGCTCGAACAATGTTAAATGAACATAAATTGCCTAAGTACTTTTGGGCCAAAGCAGTATACACTGCATGTTATGTAATGAGCCGAGTTTACATTAGGTTTCATTTAAATAAAACTCCTTATGAGCTATGGAATAAAAGAAAGCCCAACATTTTCTACTTTCATGTTTTTTGTTGTAAATGTTTTATCTTAAATGATAAAGATGTTTTAGGTAAATTTGATCCAAAATCTGATGAAGGCATTTTTCTTGGCTATGCCATAAATAGTAAGGCATATAGAGTATATAATAAGAGAACCATGACCTTAGTTGAATCTATTCATGTAACTTTTGATGAGGCTAACCTTTCTCTTCTAAGCTTCCAAATGATGATGATATAGAAATTTGTAAAGGAATGGAGCACTTGCAAATCAAAGAAGACAGAAGGAAAGGCATCGAAGATCATGCTGCTTCAATTAACCATATTCTAAATCAAGAGGACCAAGAAGATATGCCAAAGGAATGGAAGATAGTGAAAGGTCACTCTATGGATCAAATTATATGTGAACCTTCACGTGGGGTAACCACACGATCCTCTCTTAAAAATCTTTGTAATCACTTTTCATTTCTATCCCAAGAAGAGCCTAAATACATAAATAATGCGTTAAATGATGAATCTTGGAATATGACTATGCAAGAAGAATTAAATCAATTTGAAAGAAATAAAGTTTGGAATTTAGTCTCTAAACCTAAAGACCACACTATAATCGGAACTAAATGGGTTTATAGAAATAAAAAGGATGAAAAAGGCATTGTTGTCCAAAATAAAGCTAGATTAGTTGTACAAGGTTACAACCAAGAAGAGGATATAGATTTTGATGAAATGTATGCACCAGTAGCTAGAATGGAAGCCATCCACATGTTGCTTGCATATGCATCTCATAAAAAATTCAATTTTTTCAAATGGATGTAAAAAGTGCATTTTTAAATGAATTTATAAATGAAGAATTCTACGTGGAACAACCACCAGGTTTTGAAGACTATCATTATCCAAATCATGTTTTTAAATTATCAAAAACTTTATATGGTCTAAAACAAGCTCTTAGAGCTTGGTATGAAAGACTAAATGGTTTCTTATTAGAAAATGGTTTTACTAGAGGAATAGTTAATACAACACTTTTTATCAAAACGAAAAATGATGACGTGCTCATAGTTCAGATATATGTCGATGATATCATTTTTTGTGCTACAAATGAAAATTTGTGCAAGGATTTTTCAATTTGTATGCAAAACGAATTTGAGATGAGCATGATGGGAGTGCTTATATTTTTTCTTGGGCTACAAATTAAACAAGCCAAGAATGGAACTTTTGTGAACCAATCAAAATACATAAGGGATTTACTCTAAAGATTTAACATATAAGAAGGAAAGGCCTTGGGAACACCCATGAGCCCTTTAACCAAACTTGACAAAGATGTGTTAGAGAAACTAGTAGACACTAAGCTCTACCGATGTATGATTGGTAGTTTATTATACTTAACTGCAAGTAGACCCGATATAATATTCAGTGTGTGCATGTACGCTAGGTTTCAAGCCTCACCTAAAGAATCTCATCTAATAGCGGTAAAACGTATTTTAAGATATTTAATCGGCACCATAGATATAGGATTATGGTATCCAAAGTTTACTTCTTTTGAAATTATTAGTTACTCTGACACTGACTATGCAGGATGCCTAATTGACCGAAAAAGCATGAGTGGATCTTGTCATTTCTTAGGACAATCTCTTGTTTCATGTTTTTCTAAGAAACAAAATTCCGTAGCCTTATCCACTATCGAAGAAGAATACGTAGCCGCTGGTAGTTGTTTGCCCAAGTGCTATATATGAAGCAACAACTTAAAGATTATAAATTAGATTACGATATTGTGCCAATAAAATATGACAACATTAGTGCAATAAATATATCTAAAAATCTTATATTGTATTCACGAACCAAACACATAGAGATAAGACATCATTTTATTCGTGATTATGTGCAAAAATGTGATATTTTCTAGAATTTGTTTGCACTAATGAACAATGGGTGGATATTTTCACAAAACCACTAAATAAAGACAGATTTATTTTAATCCGAAGAGAATTAGGCTTATTACATATTCGGGATGTGGTGTGAACATAGTTTCCTCTTATTTTTAAAGATCAAAGCAGTTTTGTTTTCTAACAGAGGAACCTCAGTCGACTGAAGCCCCACGTTCAGTCGACTGAACTGTCTCGGGAACAAATCACATAAAAGCTTCAGCATCTCAGTCGACCGACTTGCCCTCTTCAGTCAACTGAACCCTCGGGATTTTAAAACCTTAAGTCGACCGAACCATACATTAGGTCATATTATCTCATTTTCCACTCTTGGTTCCTCTCTTCTAATCTCGGTTTCTCTTATTTTTTCTTCCAAATCACTTCTAATTCATCCAAATCACTCACCCATCATTCTAAACCTATCAATCCTCTCAATGCCTCCTAGAACTAAAGGCAGAAAAGGGAAAACTATTGCGAGAGGATACAACGGAGGAAAGTGATCAATGGTTCTCAACGGGACGGGCCAAAATGTTTTACAAAACTCATCTCTGATCCCTTGAACTCATCTTCCGTAAGTTCTTAGATATGCACTTCGTGGATCTTCATTTTCCAAATGTGTGTCAACTCCTCGCTAAAATTGGATGGGGTTCATATGTATTTTATCAACCTAAAGATGTTTTTTCTCAACATACTTACCTTTTTTTATGCAAATAGAGGATAAACCCCATGTCAATGATCCATACACTCATCTTTTCACACACCTATTTGGAAAACAATATTGCTTTACCGATCGAGACATTGCCCAACTTTTTGGCCTGGGTCATGGAGATTTTGTTTGTCCCAAATACTCCACAAATTGGATCATCGAACGTGACTTTACCCCTCAATCCTTTTGGCTAGTGGTTATAAGTGAACTAGTCATCAACTTCGTCCTCGCTCCTCAATATTCACAACTTACTCTTGAGGCCAAAATCATCCACCTAATCATCACTGACAACGTTCTTCCTTGTAGTGGTTCAAGGAGTCATATCTCTTATCTCGATTTCTTTCTTATGTGGTGTATCTACATGGGTAAACGCCTTGATCTTCCATCTCTTATCTATCAGTGGATGTTAGCTAAAGAGGGTACTAAACATCACACTCTTCCATATGGTGCGTTTCTTACTCCCCTATTTGAGTCTTTCGATTTTTCTCCTTCTCCTTCCAATTTTGTTCCACCAAAACTCTCTGATTTCTTCAACAATACCACTCTCAAACAAATGGGTTATAACTTGAGAGATGGGGGTTGGCAACCAAAGGCTCATAGACATAGGCTATCACCCCAAGTTGCTCAAAACAGTGAAGAAGGAGAAGAAGAGGATGAAGAGCAAGCCTATGCCCAGGCTGATGTACCTTCTCTAGTCGCTCTAGCTGCTCCTACTCATGCTGGTCCTCCACTTGACCATTCCACAAAATCCTTTATCAAGAAACTGGTCAAATCCTTCACTAAAGAGATTAAAGAAGAATTCAACAAGGTCAACAAAAGGCTCACTCCTATAGAAGATGCCTTAGGAATTCCTCCTATTGAAGCCTCTTCCCATGATGATGATAGTGGCACTGGTGGTGGCACTAATGGCAATGGTGATGAGGATGACGATGATGATGAACCTCTAGTTCCGTTTCTTTTTTATAATGACAAAATGGGGAGAAGAGAGAGTGAGCAAAATATTAGGAGAGGTGAGAGAGTAAAATATATGAGAAAAATATTTTAATTTGGCTATCATTTTATTAATTTTTCTACTCTTATGGCTTTTATGATTTTTGGATGATGTTGCCACTCTTGTGACATTACGCTTACGGTTATTTGAATATCATGCATATAGTTTGTGAACCTTGATGCTTATATTTTTTAACTACATATTCTATACTCTTATGACATTATGTGAGACCCTGACCCGTTTCTTTTTCGGCGTCTTTTGACGCGCATTTTGTGTTTTCATTTTTGCATATTTTTACGTGCTTTTGATGCATGATCGAGTTTAGATATGCATACGGAATAGGTTCCCAGGGCCGTGGGACGTTGCGGTGCGAATTTTGAAAAAATTTTAAAAAAAATATTTTGGAGGCCTATAAATATCTGGAGTTAGATATTTTCAAAAGATATTTTCTAAAACTTAACTCTTAAGTTTCTTCCATTTTTTTCTGCCTTCTCTCTAAGTTCTCGGGGGCCCGGGGCTCAGTTTCTAACGATCAAACTGCAGATTCTTGGTATCGATATCGAGGATTACGCAACCATCCAGTCAGATTTTGATTCCGACGAAACTCGATTTTGCATGTGGTTCGAGGCGTCGAGTTTTTAACTCACCGAGGTAAGATCCTAAACTCTCATGTCTTATAAGGGTGCTACGTGTAATCGTGCATGTTTTTACCGGTTAGATTGCTGTAGATCTGATCTTTTGTTTCAAAGTTGGGTTTTTGGGTATAAAACTATTTTTTGGTGATTTCGATGAATGGAATCGGGTTTTGAGTTTTTTTTTTCGAGGTTTTGTCGTAGATTCGGGTTTGGGCATGTTCAAGGGTGTCGAAAAGGTGTTTAGAGGCTTAAATTTGTGGTTGAGATAGTGGTATGGGTGTGTTTGACTGTTTGGAGGCCAAGAACACTCAAGAACAGAAAATCTGGGTTTCTCTCGAGTGGTAGCTCGGTCGAGCGCCTGATGTTCGCTCGAGCGGACTGGCTGCATTGGGCTGTTTTGTTTTGATGTTATCTCCCTCATCCGGACTCAGAATTGGATCGTTCTTGTACTGAAATCGAAGCCCAGGAAGTCTTCTTTCCAGTGACACCTCTATCACCTTAAAATTCTTTTTGTAGAAAAAATTATGATCAAAAGAGTGAAGGTATGTCAAGATTTCTAAATCGTTTTTCACCCGTTTTTGGCCGAATGTTGGAAAATGGTTGTTTTCATCCTTGTGGGCCCTTTCTACCAAGTTACTTATTTCTTGGAGTGTCGTGGGCTTGTGTGACCTTGTGTGTGGGTCAGAGTTGGCTGTGTTGGGTGATAGTGTTTTGGTGGTTGTGTTTTTGTTTTCGATTAGTGTCCTATGGTATTCAATTGATTAATTTATGGGAATTAGTCGATTCAAATACCTGTGGATTCTTTTTGGGGTTCGGTTGGTTGTGTGGTGGCTTTGGTGGTCATGTCGTGGCCTCGGGTTGTTGTTTGTGTGGTGATTAGCGCATCGTTGCGTGCGGGGGTTTGGTTATGTATCTTGGTTTGGGTTTCTCCCCAGCGTTGACTGCTCGAGTGGGCTGGTGGCCGAGAGTTGAGTCGGTGGGTGACTGCTCAAGCGGTGGTTGTGCGCTCGAGCGAGGTTGTGGCAGAGATGTATGTCAGTAGAGGACCGCTTGAGCGGGGTTGTGCGCTCGAGCGGGGTTGTGCGCTCGAGCGAGGTTGTGACAGTGTGTTATGTCGGTTGGGGATCGCTTTGTTGGGAATGTATACTGAAATGTCATGCTTTTTATGTATTTTATTCTGGGTCCCTGGTATTTTAATGAGAAACATTTGAGATGGTTTTGCATTTATAGTTTCATATTTATATTTGTGATGTATGAATGCATAGTCTATATATTCTATCCTGTATTTGACTCGGTGCGTCCTGCACGGAAGATCGGGTCATAGGTTCTAATAGATTATACAGGTAGGCTCACAATCGCAATGGACCCGGACGTTCCATTTGTACAATTGTAGTACATCATTATAGTAGCTAGTCTTGGCTAGGTCGAACTGATCGAATTCAGATTTTGGGAATTCGATGTTCAAGCTTAATGTGTTAGTACACTTGGAGTGTATTGAGCGGGATCAACGGGATGATCGATTCTATACTGACTATACGAATTGATCC
>JAULJZ010012770.1:0-16313 GCA_032270985.1 Heliamphora pulchella | reverse complement strand
CTCCGCTTTACAATGTGCCAGGCAAAAAGCTACAGAGACTGCATTTTTAGAGAGGGAGAGAGAGAGAGAACAGCTTTTTCACTGGAGAAATGAGAGGGAAGACGAAGAGTTCTCGAGAAAAGAGAGAGAGAGAGAGAGGTTTATATGTGCGGATGAATATTCATATACAAATATATGTATGTATATGTGTATGTCAATGCGAAAAAGGTAAGGATTAGGGATTGAAGAAATGAAGGGCCAGTTTGACAACTTTAGCTTCTTTTTTTTCTTTTTTTTTATTAAAAATATAAAAATGCTCGTATATATAGTGTTATAAATTACTGAAATTAGTAGTTTATAAATTATAGTTTGTAATTGTGAATAGATAGTTTATAATTATAAGTGTTTGTTAAATATTGTAATTTGTAATTAAAATAAAAAAAATTAATTGTAATTGGTAACAAAATTCATGAATATTTAGAATAAATTATAGTTTATAATTAAAATTAGTAATAAAAAGATAAAATTTACATCAAAATTTTTTTCCAAATATCTCTATAGTCCGTTTGTTAAAAAACGAAAAAGTTAAAAATTCAAATTAAAATATTATTTTTTAGAATATTTTATTTAAATTTTAACTATTTTTAAAATACAATAATATCTCTCCTTCATAACTTATTTACTACTATTATCAATTAAATACACTTGTTAATATTAAATATATAGAAGGGTAAAATTGTCTAATTTAAAAAAATAAAAAAATAATTTTTTTTACATAAAAAATTATATTTTAAATAATTAGTTTAAAAATTAAATTACTAAATAAATTACTTTAAATTAAATTTAATTTTTTAACTAAAAATATAAAAAAAATTTAAAAATTAACTTCTTAGCTAATTGACGGAAAGGTAAATTCGCCGAAATTCCCCGCCAGGCCCGCCTTTCAAGCCTTGATTGCGTTAATGCGACTTTATTAATAAAAAAAAGTAGGAAAAAAAACAAAATCGACAGTTCACAATTAAACCGTGTGGTTTAATATTTTTAATATGATTTTATTCGTTTTTTAGTAAAAAAGTTTTACCATAGTTGAAAAGATGGCACTTTTTAATTCCTCCTCACTACGAGGAATCAGAAAAATAAGATATTTGACTAAAACAGAATTTTTTTTATTAAAAACCAAAAAAAGGCACATAAAAGTTTTAAAGTAATTTTTTTCGTTTTATATGAATTTTTTTTAACTTTTACTAAAGTGCCTATTCTTTTAGATTTATTTTATTGTGATAAATTTAAAAAGTAAAAAATTTAATTCAAAAAGTCAAATAAATTCATATAAAACGAAAAAATTCACAAAAAAGTTACTAAAAATGCTATTCCAAAATAGACCTAATTGTTTATTTAGAATGTTTTAAAAAATTAACTTTTTAAAAAGTTTTCTTTTTTTAAAAAAAAGGTTGAATTAGCTTTTTTTAATTTTTTTCTATTAAAATGTCTAATATATTCTCAATTTTTATTTTTAGACTAAAGCATTTGAAATAATTTTTAACTTTAAAATTCACAAAAATAAATTATTTTTTATTAAAGATATTATATTCATTTTATTAAAAAATATCAAGTAATTTGATATGTAAATAGGTTTTTCCAAGAAAGAAAGTTAAAAAAGCATTACCCAAAAAAAAAAAGAAGAAAGAAAGTTAAAAATATTTAGGAAATATTAATATAAATTTAGATTATAGTTTTTACTTAAGCTATTATAATTTTATGATTTTAGGAAAGAAATGAAGTAAATTTAACAGTCTTACTTAATATATTCACATTTTCTTTTTAAAAATATGATTTCTCATTTTTTTATGATGATAATATTTGAAAAATAATACCTTATTATAAATGAATCCATAATGGCATATATGTATTTTTTATTTTAAAACTTAAAAAGATTTGATTTAGTTTATGTGCGAAGAAAAATTCATAAGAGTGAGATAGAACGAAAAGAACTAGGCCCGCTTTATTGGATTTGTTGGCCTAATTGCTCCTACACATAGAAACATAGGTGAGACTGGCCAGCAGACTTCGCCAAAAAGCCCTTTGATACCTAAGTTAGTGAATTGTAGAATGGAAATGTTAAGCTCTGAAGAGAATTTAGCAGAGTTTTTGTAGCTAAAATTGTGTGTCCGTATACGTCGTTATCGAGTTCAGTATTTATAGGGCTTTATATGAAATTTGGCGAGAAAACGATGATCTACTATGCTCGGTTATGGCAGGAATAGATGTTTCCCCTTTGGAGGTCTACCAAAGGTCCATTTTGCTAAGCCTACGAATTTCTAAATCATTTTAAGTCATATCAGCTGTCATTTTATTGCAAAGTTGTACGGATGCGTTGTTGCCATTAATGTTCTGAACTCAGTTGTACCATTGCATTAAATGTTTCTTAACCTCGGTTATACTTGTCATCCTTACGCTTGGCTGAGATTAGAAGATCGATCTAACTGAACTTGTGTTTTGTGGTAAACCTTTTTGATTGCTTTAGTTTTTGGCCCGTTGAGCCTGGTTCTAAGATTTGGGCCGATCCATTCGTGTTTGGGTTGATTCCTTTCAATTTTCATATATTATTTTTATAATTTATAAGTTTAAAATTTTTAAAACATTAAAGTAATGAAAGGTAAACTAATAGCAAATTATTAAGTACTTTCGGAATACCATGTAGGTGATGTTATGTGATGTTCTTAGCATTTTTAGTACTACTCAACAAATGTGAGTCATTATGTTCATATCGTAAAATTTGTCTCTATTATATTAAATTGGCGTACTACATGAATTTAACACATGATATTCTGGGAGATAATTACTATCGGACTGCCAGGCTCATCTTTTAAACTCTGGTCGCATTAATTTGTTTAGTAATTAAAAAAACTATAATAAATTCAAAATTGGTCGCTTCATAAGGACTTGGGCTTCTCGTCACTTCTTTGATGTACGGTCCAGATAGTCTAGTCATATTCAACGAGCGCGTACTTGCATCATATGTTACAAGTTTCTAAATATCGTGACGTTAGCGCCTCGCTAGCGCTTAGTTTTGTCGTTTAGATGCTTGAGCTCCCCGATCAATAGGTTACTTCTGTTTTTGAAAAATTCGAAACAACTCAACATACTTTTTTTAAAAAAATGATTATTTGGAATAATTATTTAGTTTGTAAGCTAATTTGTTTTTATTAAAATGTTTGATATGTATTTATTTTAGTTTTAAATTGTAGTATTTAAAATAAGTTTTGTATAAATAATTTATACCTAAACTTCTGCATTCATTTAAAATAGCATTGTGTTATCTTTTAATCTCTTAAATAGATTTAATTTTGAGCCGTTAGCAATTTTCGCCTTAAGGCCGATTTGACACTTCTAGTTTTTTTGGCAAAAATGCAAAAAAATAAACATGATCCATTTGGCAAAAGAAAAAAAAGTTAAAAAGTGAAAATTTTAAATCAAAATACAAATTCTTAAAATATTTTATTTAAATTTTAATCACTTTTGAAATACAATAATATTCATTATTTATTAATTATTTACTATTACTACCAACTATATATATATATATATATATATATATATATATATATGGACAAAATTGTCTAATTTTATAAAAATAAAATAAAAGAACTAGTTTTTTATTGAAACAATCAACTTTAAAAAAGTTAACTTACTAAATAATCTAATTTGAATCAAATCAAATTTAGCGTTTTGATTAAAAATTAAAAAAAAAAACTAATGGGTCAGGGGAGGGGTGGCCGGTGGGTGTGCTTTGGTTATAGCTAGTGCTGGCCAATCATTTGGAGGGAATTTATTCTTGTTTCATTATTATTGAATTTAAAACGTTCACGTTCTCACATAAATTTATAATTTTTTATTTATTACTTTCAATTGTTTTGTAGTTTAGTAGTCTGGCTTTAAGTTAAACTCTTTATTTTTAAACTTTAAAAAATGAATGAAAATTTATTTTTTTAAAAGATGACTTCTAACCATTGACTTTTTGGAAACATTAACCAAAAAGTATTAAAAAATGATTGTAAAATGTTGATCTAAAGAAAACATTTTTCTGTATTATATGGTATTTAGTGAGAAAGAAATGAAAATCCAAAAAAATATTTTTGTGATTGCAAAATTTAATTAATTATAATAAAATACATTTTTTATTTTTTAAATCTAAGTAGACCGAACACTATTGTTCCACCACCATCACCATTATTGAAATTTCATCTTCATCACCTAATTTGTTGCACTATCGCCACCTCATAGCCATCACCCTATTTCATTATTGATGGTATTGTCGTCACCACAAAGAACGAATCGAAGGACATCTGGTGGCGATCCGATCGTCACTCCTAAGTTTTTATTTGTTTTTATTGTTATGATAGTATTATATAAGTTTGTTTGTTTTTATGATTCCGGTTTTAAGAAAATTTAATTTAATACCCACACATTAAAATCTTAATTCTCAAAATAATTTTCCCCTTGTATGAAAACTTACACGCATTTCTAATTAAAAGAATTTAAGTACACTTCATATTACACTTCATTATTTACTTTATAGACACAAATTTAGTGTATTCCATACTAAGTGACACATTATAAATGCCTGATATTCATTTGAATATCAAACTGATTACATGCACATATCTAAATTACATAATTAAATATCAAAGTAAAGTCTTAACATTAAGAACATGCTTAGTATAAAACTATAAAAAAATATAATACAAGTTCTTATTGGTAAGATCTTAATAATCTGTGATTGGTTATGTGAAATAAATATTTGCACTTAAGCTAGTTCTTTAAATATATCTACCACAATCTGTCACTACCATTCATATTGAGATATGTGTTATTGAAAAATTTATAACTTGATAGTCCCATGATATGAAAATATATAAAACCCAATAACAAGTATATAAATCACACACTAATTAACGTGCAACGGAGATCTTTCAGAACCATATCATCAATATAAAAATTACTCATGATATTGGGTGCATGAATCGGATAAAGTATGGTAGAGAGATTAGGATTGGGGGATTGTAGTCGGTTGACTCAATTACATTTTTATGATTTGAATCTTTATCTCATAATACTCTATTACTGAATAAATTATATATATATAAATCAATTTGATCATGTACATTAATAACTGCGTAATCAAACTCAAATTTATATTTATTTTTTATTTTTTAAGAGAAAAGATATTATTACAAAAATTTCCTGCCAAACTCAAGAGAGATTTTAATGTTATCCATAGTGTCACATTTTACTAGGTAGCTTTCATGCATGATTTAACAATTGAAAAAGAAAACTATGGGATGGCATCAAAGTTAGTCATTAAAAGTTAATCAACAATCTTGGTCCAACAATTAACTAAAATGGAAAAAAAATAGGATTTTATTCTATTGACTTGCTTAGTGGGATAATTTTTTTATTTATTTATTTTCCTCTGTAGGCCAATTTTAATGCGACATATCCAACATGAGATTAGGCGTTACTAGCTTTTTGTCTCTTGGTCCTGTCTTTTGGCTGTCACGTGACATATTATTATGCGACATGTTATCGGCAACCCACTAATTTGGCAATTGGCATCGTCCATAGAAATTATTCGTGCAAAAAATAATTTAATTAAAATTAATATTTTTAGTAATTTTTTTTATTGCTAGTCAAATTGGATAAACTTTTTAGATATATTAAGGGCTCAATTGTTAACTAGATTAAAAGTTAGTTTTTTTTTATTTTTTTACGTTTTTAGTTAAAAAATTAAATTGGGTTTAAAATAAGTTGTTTGGTATTTTAATTTTTAAACTAGATTTTTTAAAATTAGTTGTTTGGGTAAAAAACTAGCTAATAGCTTTTTGTTCAAAATGAATAATTTTACCATTTTATATATTTGATATTAATAATTATATGTAGTTGATAGTTGTAGTAAAATAAGTTATGAATAAAGGACATTATTATATTTTAAAAGTGGTAAGAGTTTGAATAGAATATTTTAAGAGTTTGTGTTTTAATTTGATTTTTTAACTTTTATAATTTTTTGCCAAATGAACAACTTTAGTTTTTTAGCATTTTTAGTTAAAAAGCCCTCAAAAACAAAAGTTGTCAATCAAGCCTTTAGTCATGAGAAATTTAAATGGTAAGAATCTTTGACCGGAAAAAAAAATCAGATAAGGCGAAAAAAAATATTTTAATTCTTTTTTATGTATTTTTTTGTCTTTAAATTTTTTTTTAAACATTAGTCAAAATGACTATACTTGCTAAATTCGGTTTATCACAAAAAAATTGAAAAAATAAAAAGCGGAAGTCAAAGTATAAAAAGTACCAAAAAAATGGAAAAAACCAATTAAAAAAACCCAATTTATTTATAAAAAATTGACGGTTGGTAAATTTTAAAAAATAAACATTTAAGATATTATTTTTTTAATTATTAATATTTTATAATTAAAAAAATTATAAATATTCCATTAACTTAATTTTTAAACCGAACTCATTATACCAATGCAACAGTGATGTGCTTTAAACCACTACAATAAGTGGCAAAGAGAGCCAAGGCTCGGTGGGGGGCATGTGCCCCACGAAAAACTTAAAAAAATTTATTATTTTTTTTATATTTATTTAATATTTATTCTATTATTTATTATTTTATAATTATATTTATTTTCCACAATAATTACACCAAATTCATTGTGTAACGAAAAGAAAGATGTTTTTATTGATTAAGAATAATACTATTATTCAAAAAATTTAAAAAATATTTGTTGTGATCAATTGCAAAAAATATTTTAAAAACTTTATCAAGTAATGTTTATAATTTTTAAATGTCTAAATTATTGACACTTTCGTAAAAGTAAGGACCTGTTTGGGCTAGCTTTTAACTCTATTTTTTTGCAAAAAAAAAAAAAAAAAAAGTCGGTTTTTAAGTTGCATTGTTTAGTTGCACTGTTTAGTCGGCTTTTAATCCTGCTTTTTCGCAAAAAAAAAGTCAGCTTTTAAGTAGCACTGTTAAGTTTCAAAAAAAAATTTAACTAATTTTTTTTCATCTCTTAATCCAAAACGAAAGCCAGTACACATCCCAAATACCCCAATTTTTTTTCAAACAAATTTACTATGATACTCTTATATTAAAAAAAAAAGTCAACCATACTCATAAAAACAAAAAAAACGGTACTAATATTCCAAACACTGCAACGTAAAAATTAAAAGTAAAGTCATTTAGACATTTTAATAAAAAGTAAAAAAACTACTACAAAAAATTATTCCAAACAATCTTAACTTCTTTTTTATTTCTTTTTTAAAAAAAAAGAAGCTAAATCTCTTAAAAATCAAGCTTTTTAAGCATCCCAAACAAATACTAAATTAACTAAAATATGAAATATAAAATGTTTTTACCGTATTAAATTTCTGACTCCGCCCTGAAAGCAACAACCCAACTCCACAACCTAGCCAGCCATCTTTTTCGTTTTCTTTTCTTAATTGACGTACATAAGCAACCCTGCTTTATGACTTTGCCAAAAGCATGCCTTTTCACTTTGGCCATGACCAACTTGCAATAAATAAATAAGTTAATTAATAAATAAATAAATAAATAAAGATTCCAACAGCTTTAAAATAAAATAAAGGACAATGCTAACTTTTGCTATAGTCTTTTTAAAACTTTTATTACGGGGTGATTGTCTTTTTTAAAACTTTTATCACTGTTTAAAGTATAATTTTTAACTTGTAATTCAACAAAAACTTTAACAAATTTAAGTAAGTGTGCTTTTTTTTATTTATTATGATGTCATTATAACTTCAAACAGAAGTTATAAATATTAGTTACAGCTATAAATTTATAATTTCAAGAAGTTGAATTTATATTTGTTGTTTTATAATTCAAAGGTACGTAAGAAAAAAAAAATTGATTATGATGTGATTATAATTTCAAATAAAAATTATAAATATTTGTTATAACTATAAACTTATAAGTTCAAGTAGTATTAATTTGTATTTGTTGCTTTAGAATTCGAAGGTACATACAAGTAAAAAACTACGAGCTCACACGTTTGAATTTTCATAATATTTTGTTAAAATATAAGTTAAAAGTTAAAAAATAATTTTTAACGAACACTCTCTTCAACAAATATTTATAACTTTTTGTTTAAAATTATAATTATATCTTTTCTGGTATAATTTATAAATTAATAACTTCAGCTAAACAAGCACCCCCAAACAACTCGACCGAGAATTTTGTCGATGGATATGTTCAGTAGCATTCAGTCTGTAACATTACTATTTTCGGTCATTAATTTCGTATAACATTATTATTTCAGTTATTGATCGCACTTATATTAGTTGAGCATGTCACGTTAACCGGTCATGTTCCTATAACACTAAATAATTGTTTTAATTTAATTTTTCAAAAAATGAGAATGTGATAATTTTTATATACCCGGCTCCTTTCTAATTTTTCAAAAAATGAGGATGTGATAAAAAATTAAAAAAAAACTAGGTGTTTGCAATTGACTAATGGAATCATGAATACATAGAGTCCGGCTCCTATCTAATTTTTAAAGTATTATGGGAGTCTTGCCGAGTCTACTTTGATTATTCGAATTATTTATATTTTAAAAATTATTTATGTAATAAATTAAGTTAATTAAAAATAAATATTTAAATGATCGGATCACATTGATCCAAAAATAAATATACCCGCAATGTAATCTTTAAATTATGTTTATTATTTATTTATTTTATAATTAATGTGATCTAATTATATAATTATCAAGTTTTTGATAAATTAAAGATTTTGCATCAAATTTTAACAATTTTTTGTAAAATAAACAATTGGATCATCAAATTAGACCGAGCATGAGCCCTATGTGGAAATGAAAAACTCTCCAATTTTATTTTATTTTATTTTATTTTATTTGTATTTTAAGGTATTCGGGTTAACTTACATGCACCTTGACTAATTTTTAGAGAATTAATTTTATTATCCACTAGAGGGGGCCAATTAAAATAGAGACAAAATTTCGTATGAAATAGCACCAAATAGTTGATAGTACATAAGACATTTCAAATTAAGATTTCAAAATGAGCAAAATTCCAAATCCCAAACCTTGGTCATCATAAAAATAATGATACTAATTTATTGGGATGGGAAAGGAGCGAAAAAGATCGAGAAAATGGCAGGAGCAGGAACATATATATCGAAGATAATTAATAAAACATAAAAATAATGATAGTAATAGAGTTAAAAATAATATGGTAAAATAAAAACAACAATAATTGATGAACAATTAGAACTATGAAATGAAGAAAAAATTTTAAAAAAATAGATGATAAAATAAGATAAGAATGTAATATTTTTATATTTTAGTCTAATTATATTTTAAAAACTATACTTTTTTATATGTATTTACAAATATCAAATTATTTAATTTATATAATCAGAAATATAATAAAAAAAATTAAGATGAAAAAAATAAATATCGCCCCTACCTCACTTATTAAAAATTAATGAGAACATGTCGAAACGGAGCCAAAAAAAATATGCTATTCTGTAGGCTAAAAAACCATCTCCAATTTCTCAGTCATGTGCCTATAGAATCAATTCCAATTTTCATTTTTAGTTAAAAGGAGAGAAAGAGATGATAAAGCCACGTGTTAGAAAAAGCATTTATACATCTATATCTATATATATGTATATATAATAAGTTTTAAGGGGCCCTAATGGTGACATATAATTAATAATTATTATTTATAAATAAAGCAAATTTTTTATTCATGCATGCATGCAGTAATGTTTTCGACAAGTTTGTTCCCAATATTGGGATTGCTTTTTATTGACGCAAACATTTTACTAATTTTTTCTTTATTTAGTGGTCATTATTGTCACCACTCAAGGAGCCTTATCCTAAATTTGTCCTCCAAATAAAGTTTTTAAGTACTGCAATATTCTATTTCAAACTTTAATTACAATGCTAAATTGCTAATAGTTCCGTTTGGTGAACTTGCTTATTAGCTTATTACTTATTTTACCTATAAACTTGTTTATTTGGCTTATTTGTTTTTTTTTTTTGCTTATTTTTGTCTATTTTGAATTTTTTTAATATTTTGATCAAAAAATTTTACTTTTTCGACTCGTCTCAATGAGAAGAGTCTAAAAAGTATAAAAATTTGACTAAATAATAAAAAAAGTTCATTAAAAACGAAAAAATCAACTTAGTCAAACTTGCTTATAAGCAAACAAGCAAGTTTAGCCATACGAAGCCATTATATTTTGTAAGTGCATGTGGTACCTACACATTTTGCTAATTACTAATTAAGAGATAGCGCTTGTCAACTTCTAAAGTATGGTATTGCCTATATCACATTTTGGAGTAGATGATTAAAAAAAAATAATTTACTTGATGGTTAAGGTTATGTCTTCATGCAGAACAAGGCAATAATGATAGTGGAATCAAAATAGACTTTTGCCATTAGCCTGAAATAGGGCCCCTACTTCAAATAATCTTACTGGACTACATTGATCTAAAAAGCAAGAGAGGTTTATTGTTCTAAAGCTAATGGTTGTATCCAATAAATTGTGTGTGTAGAAAAATATTGGCACAATTTAAGTTAATTGGTTGGCCCGTTCTTACGATCCTGATCGAATTAACGAACTGGAAACCAAAGAGACTTATCCGAACTTGTGAAACCTTCCTTCCTTAGCTCATGCAAAGACAAGAGTGTCGTTAGTGTTTTTCGGCCAAGTTTGAACGAAAAACACTCCAACCCTCCAGTTAGAATTCTCTCTAGGAGCTATTCCAAATAAGAACTGGAATAAAAAATTGTGTACCTTTCTACCTGGAGTGCTTTCTTTTTATAGAGGTCATTCTATGAATAGTTAGGATCTCTCAGATCTTTCGTTTTTATAAGGGGTTTCTCACTATTTTCAAACAATCCTAATTTATCTAAGAGGCCTTTCTCGTCTTTTCTGAACTGATATTGCGGGAACGATTCTCTTTGGTGGTTATCTTGCCCAAGACTTCTTGGCTAATATGTGGGAATGGATCTTCACGGGTTGCCCTATTGGGGTGGCCCGAACTAATTGTAATCATGAGTTGGGTTCTGAGCCTAAACTTCTCATGGCCTACCCTTTTGGGGTGGGCTGAACTTAATCATGGCTGCCTTTCTAAGTGCCCCGAACAATGGCCTGATCGAGATCATGGCGCTGATCCGCCTCCACCTATAATTGGAGGAACTGATTATTTCTTATCCTCATAAAATGGTAAGTTTTTTTTATATAAAAATAAAAAACTAAATAGCTTAAATTTGCAAATAAACTTTAGATAAATGAAAATTTAGTGAACTTCAAACTCCATGTTAGCACCTCAATTATGAAAATGATAGACAAACACGTCAATGTGCTCTTCGGTGGCGGAGCAACATTTTCACTTCCTTATTAAGACATCAAGATTCGTTGCCAGAAAATTAAAGCTTGCCAATTCGAAATAGCTTTGTCACTAATAGACTGTAATTGCTCGATCACCAACAACAAGAAAAAAAAATGTGAAACATAGTGAAAGACAAAAAAAAAATAAAACTACCAAAAAAAAAAACTAAAACTAGAGGGGGGAAATAGAGGAAGAAGACAAAAAAAATACTAAATTAAAAAAGAAAAGAAAGGAAGAAAGAACGAATGATCTAGAGGAAGAGAGCGCGGCCGCGACCGTCACCTCCCGTCATAATCCAAATAAGATGTTGTGTGCATTATTTTATTTTTATACCACCCCTTTATTTTCCTTCTGGATAAGAAGTATGTGTTGTGCCTTTTTAATGCTCTAATCTCATCAACTCTCCAACATATTTTCATATTATGAACCATTATTTTTTAGAGTTCTTGATGTAAATTATTTATGTAAAAGATTAAATGAATTAGAGAAAATTAGACAAATAATTAAATTATATTTTAATAAAAAAATAAATAAGTAATAGAATTCTAAGAATAATTAAATAAACGTAATTCAATCTCTTGACTATCAATACCTGACCAATTTTATTCTTTACACAAATAACTAAGGTAAAATTACTCACCAAACACCGAGTGGTGGGTAATAAAATATTTTACTATTTTTTCTTTATACGAATTTAAATTAAAATTTTTTACCGTTAAACAATACCTACTATTTCCCACCCAGTTGGAAGTAGTAAGTAGGACCATAATTAATTCAATGAACACTACAAATAAACATCTTTCTTTCTGCGTTAAAGCTAGGTTTTCTAGTTTGGAAGAGGGAGACTGCAACGGTAACCCATTGCTGGTATCCCTATCCCTAGATCTCATTCCCATCTTCTCTACGATCTATCTTTTTTCTATTCTCTCTCCCCTTTTTATTTTATTTTTTCCCTTTTGCTTTATTTTTGTGTGGCTTGTATTTTTTTATTTTTTTTGGTGTGTTATGTCTCTTTCTATCATTTGTAATTTTCACTATCTCATTCTTTTCGAGTAGTTCTTTTAGATTTGGATGACTATCATATTAGTTCAAATAAATAAACACCGATAACGCTAAATTGGAAGCTAGACAACCAGTTATAACTCTTAGAAAGTCCGTAAAAAGTTGAATGAAAACTATTATACCATTTTAGTTTGTCGTAGATGAAAAGCGGCAATATGCTTTTCATGGTTATTAGCTTTTTTTCCATTGTTTGTCACTTTCTTAGTGTGTGCGAATAATATCTTACTATGCGAAGATTTGTGGTCCTCTTGTCTAGAAGCTTAGGTTCTTCTCCTCGTGGGGTATTTCTCTTTCCTATATTGAGGTTTTTTCTCACTTCCTTTGAGAATGTGTTTTGCAGCTCCTAATGTATCTCTTTAGTCGAATTTATGTCAAATTTACAATGTTTTTAATTTTAATATTTTTTTGTGTGTTTTGCTGCTCTTGTTCCTATGTGTTTATACTACAAGATATTCTAATATTAACTAGCATTCTCTTTTACTTAATCATAATCATAACTCTCTCTTTGTTCTATATTTCTTAATCTCCCTCGTATTTACTTACTTTTTTTTGCAAAATATCCTATATTTTGTTGATAAAAAGAAAAAAAAAAGAAGGTTGCGAAAACAAGATGGGGAGGAAGCTTCCTAGAAAAAGCAGGATATTGGTGGCTTTAAGGCAAGAGTACCAACCCTTATCCTCCGCTCCTACACACTTTTCCATTTCGTAAATTCGTATCATTTTCATTCCACCAAAACATCCCCACTTAACTTGTCTTGCTTGTCTCGCTTATATATCAATTCTACCATGAAAACGAAAGTGGATTCAATGTCAGAACACAAACGCCTCAACGTGAAAAAGAAGAGGTAAGCTGGTGAATAATTAATAAATAATGTCCCCGTTTTGGATAATTGCTTATTTTTATTTTTTAATTAATTTATTATTTTATATATATATATATATTACTATTTTTATCTAGACGAATCGAAAAAGTATATAATTTTTATTAAAATATAAAAAAATCAAAAAAGATAAAAATTAAGTTAACATAAGTCAATAAATTAAATTTTATACTGTTTATTTTTCGTCTTTAAATAAATTTTTTTAATTTTTAATCAAAATTTTTAATCATTTTAGTTCAAGTCGTCAGGATGATTTAGAAAGGTAAACATTTTTAGTTAAATGTTGAAAATAATTTTAAAAATTAAAAAATGCTCAGAAATTTCAAAATTTATTGCAAATATGTGTAACATTTATAAAATAATAAATTTAACTTTTAATATATATATATATATTAATATTAAAAAAACTTATTTTTATTAAGTATTATTGATAGGACTATAGATTGATTGGACTCAATAG
Source organism: Heliamphora pulchella (assembly GCA_032270985.1). Taxonomy (NCBI): domain Eukaryota; kingdom Viridiplantae; phylum Streptophyta; class Magnoliopsida; order Ericales; family Sarraceniaceae; genus Heliamphora; species Heliamphora pulchella. Next base: position 2,487 of record JAULJZ010012770.1, on the reverse strand, counting down.
ATTTTTCGTGTCTATAGATTTGATGTTTTACCTAATTACCTACCTTAGCTGCCTAGGTAGATCATAGAGACAGGGACGAAGACCAACGTGACCTAAAATTATACCTTTTTTTATTTTTATGGTAAATAAATAAAAAAATATTTAGTCGGAAAGTAATTTTATGTAAATATGCTAAGAGAAAATATTATTTCTTGATCGTTAATTTTTTTTAATTTTAAACAAAAGGACTAAGGTCCTGTTTGGAATTTAAAAAAAAGTTAATATTTTTAAAAAAGTTTAACTTTTAAGCCGATTTGTTTGGGTTAATATTTATCCACGATTTTTAAGACAACTCCAAAAAAGTTAAATTTTTTTTCTTCTCATATTTATTTTTTCAAATTATTCTAAACACTCTCATTTTTTTTTATTTTTTTATTTTTAAAAAAAATTAAATTCCTTAAAAACCAAATTTAAAAGCTATTCCAAAGAGGTATTAAAAGCTCATTTATATAAGTTGGAGCTAAATCAAATCTAAGTAAAATTGGCCTTGCTATATAATAATAATAATAATTGTAGTGTTATACTTTAGAGGTATTTGAGAAAGCAATAAATTTTAACTTTAAATTATTAAATTTTAATTAAAAATTATAATTTTTTAAAATAATCACAAAAAGTTAAATTTAGTTTAAAATAGGTTGTTTGTTAATTTACTTTTTAAGCTAACTTTTTTTAAGTTGAATGTTTGGATACAAAATTAGTTTTTTTTTGTTCAAATTAGACAATTTTACTATTCTATATATTTGATATTAATAAGTATAAATAATTAGTAGTGGTAGTAAATTAGTTATAAATGAGAAGTATTATTGTATTTTAAAAATTGTTAGAATTTAAATAGAATATTTTAGAAAATTAGTTTGACTTTTTACTTTTTAATTTTTTTGCTTTTTTCTAAACAGACTATATTAATTTTTACGTTTTTAATTAAAAAGTCAAAAAGCTAAAATTACCAAACGGGCCTAAACATGAGTCATGCTTGCTAACTTTGTTGCTATCCGTAGCAAGCACAGTAACATATTATCTAGGGGTGTATAAATAATTCGCCAACCTGTTTCAATCCGTTAACCCAACCCGTGCAGATTTATATAAATGAGGGGGTTAGGTTGGATGGGTTGATTGAAAAAAAATAAAAAGAGTAAGTTGATTGCGAGATATATTTCTTCAACTTGGCCGCCATCAACCTAATACAACTCGCCTATAATATATATAATATTATTTACCATATTTTTATATACGACGAATCTCAATTCTATATACATATTTACAATGATATAAATTTATTTTATACGGAATAAATTAAAATATTTATAATTTTAATTATTATTTTATATATTATGAATATTTTTTCTAATAAGTATGTAATGTAAATATTATTGTTAAAAATATTTAATCATTTTTTTGTTAGTCTTTTACTTGACGTGTTAAATATAATTTTTTAAAAATTATAATAGGTTTTTTATTTTGAAAATTTTAAATATTAGTAATTTTTTTTACCTTATAAAAGATTTAGCCATACAACTTCTATTTTAAGAGATGTAGTCCTATAAAATTTGAAATAATTATATTATATCTAATTTGTTCTTATTTAAGAATTAATCTTTTTCATTTTGAATAAGCAAAAAAATTCAAGTGATACATTTATCAAGCCATCATAACTGTTAGAAATGAAAAGTTATACATTTTTATTTAACTAATATATCAGTTTTATGAACTGATAAATATATCACTTATCGCATAGGACTAAAACTGTGAAAAACATTATTACGGAACTAAAACTCTATTATCAGTTTATAATATGACTTATACTAAAATTACTCTTAATTATATAAGTCATCTCGTACGGTATAATAATTTATTTAACTTATGTTTATTACATTTTTAGTTGTTCTTGTTAAGATGGATTTGAAAAAATAATTTTTTGATTAAAACAAAAAAATTTAAAATATATAAGTTTTAGATATCTTTTAATTAGTATAATCGTGATGAGCTAAACAAGTATATATTTTAACCGAAATATGAAAAAATAGAATAGACAAAAAAATTAAATCAATAAGCTATATTTTTCTATATTATTTATTTTTGACTTTAGTGTTTTTTTTTTATTTTCTTACTGTTTCAATCCTAGCATCAAAACGATTCCAAGAAGTAAACCATTAATACTAAAAAATAAAAATAAAAAAGTCTAAAAAAGAAAGAACACAAGAAAAAAATAAAAACATTAACCCAAACGAGGACAATACTCTTCTTGTATTAGTCTGGTCTACTCCATCAATTAAACATAAGTCTCATTGTCAAGAGCATATCTTCTATGCCCTGTTTGGCATACCTTTATTTACTTATTTGTTTATTTTATTTATAAACTCACTGATTTGACATTTTACTTATTTTTTTTTTGCTTATTTTTTATCTTTTTTAGATTTTTTTTATATTTTGATCAATTTTTTTTTACTT
>JAULJZ010012759.1:0-16313 GCA_032270985.1 Heliamphora pulchella | reverse complement strand
TTTGTTGAAAGTAAATAAAGATGTATTTTCTGGATCCCCGAGTATGTATTTTATTTTGGCGTTGGATATTCTCCCAACAAACAACAGAAATATTTAAAATAAAATAATAGTAATTTACTCTTCATAAATAGGTGAGAAACAAAAAAATAATAATAATTTACATAACATATATTGATATTTATTTTTAAATAAATTACCATAAAAGTAATATTACATGCATAGTAATCCAAAAATATTCAGTAATTTTTCCCAAATCCAGGTAGATTGGACCCACTTTCCCAATAATTATTAGCTGCAGGACATCTTCTATAATTGTACCTCCAATCCTTTTGGCATCAATATTGAACTCTTCTCCCATGTGCCATTATTGTCACGTGCGCTACGGACAGGATTCATTACTGAGACTATTTAGTTTAGCTGGATTTATAATTAAATTTAAAATTATAAATTTACAACTTTAATAACAAATTATAAATTTTAAAAAAATATATAATTTTAACTTTAAAGGGAGTTCTAAGTTACCATTATTGAAGTTGTAAAGTTATAATTTTAAATAATAGAATTTATATTTATTTATTTAAAATCATAAATTACAAAAAAAAGTATAAACACGATTTTTTGAATATTCTTAACTTTTTATTGAGTTATAAATTAAAAGTTAAAAGTTAAGTTTAAATAAAACACTATTGCCCCAAGTGTTTGACATTGTTAAAACTGATAACTTATAATTAAATTGTATCTTGTCATAGAAGTTGTGAGCGTTTGATAAATATGTTAGCATATAATTGAAATAATAGAAAAAATAATAATAACTTATTGTAGAAGTTGTGAGTATTTAAAAAAAATTATAATTTATTATTAAAATTAATAACAAAAAACTAAAAATCCAAAGAGCAAAGGAAAGAAAAAAACTAAAAATCCAAGCCTAGCTCGGCTCGGCTTGGCCGGTGGCAGTGCTTGTATGTATGTATTTTGTTAGGTTAGGCCTAAACTCACACTTGAGTAGGTCTTCCATAATCTATAAAATTTAGTATTTCTTGTAGCCCAAACCTAAATCCAACTCTAATCTTATAAGCTCGTCTTCTTCTAAGTAACGTGGCTCAAAATTTTTCAAGTACCGCAAGCTATTATCTTTAGAATTAAATTTCATTTACCCCTAAAATGATTTTGCCAAATTAATTATACCTACTTACTCCTCACACGTAATTGAACACATTTCCATCATCCACATAAAATTAATTGTGGAAACCACCTTTAAATTACCTCAAAAAATAGCAATAAAAAAGTCATTTTTTTCCCAACACATTTATCTATCATTTCTTGTTTTAATGTTAATTAAGAAAAACTACTCTCTAAAAGTTCTCACTTTCTAAAATTTCTCATTTTTTGTTTAATATTATATATGCAACATTTTTTACACTAAAGATTAAATTATCGTTTTGAGTAAAAGAAAACTTTCTCAAAAATTATAGTGTATTTGAAAACTTTATCCTCAATTTCTAATTTTAAAGTTAAATAAAAATAACTAATCACCCATACAAAACAAATAAAATATATATGGTGAGAAACAAGCAAAATCAAATTTTAATCCCAATTTTCTCACATTATATAAAATAATTTTTTATCAAAAAAATCAGGAGAATTAAATATATATTATAAATTTAATATAAAATTAATTAAAGAGTTACATCAAATGCAACAAAATATTTCATCGAATAGATAAAGATAAAGATTTTTACGCAGGAAAAGGAAAAAACCCACACAATATGTGATACAAAAAGAGCAAAATAAAAAATAAAAATAAATTTCTTTTTTATCAAGAAATGTCACTGGGACCTAAAATAGGTCACACATGCTTCAGGATATTCAACCGAATACTTAAAAATTTTTAATTTATGTATTTATATATATAAGTTTTGTATTTATATTGATAATTTTAAAGCTTGAATACTCCGTCAAAATGCTTGAATGCTCTGTCTAAATATTTAAACACTCAGGCAAATATTTTGAACACTTAATTTAAATATTTATATTCAATGAATCATTACACTTTTGAGCCCACGCTTAATTTACCAAAAAAATGAAAAAAATCCACAAACTTTTTTACTATTTAAATATCCAAGTCTTGATGTCCACTTGGCCTCGACGAATAGAATTAGGGCAAACATCACAAAGAAGAACACCATTTATTCGTTAGTTTATTTAATTGTAAAGTTAGCATTGATTATATCAGTGGCGATTTTAACTGCAGAAAGAACTTTTTCAACAATGGAGATTATTAAGAGCAGATTGGTTATATATATTGAAAAATATGTATTTAATAGTATTAATAATGAGATTATTATGCAACGATTTCAAAATATTAGACCTTTAAGGGTAATTGTAATAGCCCGTCTATCTACAAGTAATTTTGTAAATCACATACGTATCAATATGTTAAAATTTATTTTATTTTATTGTTGAGATGTAAAATGATTTAATTAGTTGATTGTTTATCTAAAAAATATTTCTAGAGCCACCACTAAACACCTCCAAAGCAAAATTATTTAAAACTCAAAACAATAATCACTCTATCAATTAAGCTCTTATTTTGTCGATATTAATTGCTAAAATAGCACGCAAAGACGCATAAAACACGCATTCAACGAATTATTAAGTTGTGGGCCAAGGTCGGGTAGTAAATAGTTTTGTGAATGTCTTGTTCCCGTCACCTATTTTATTTAGGTGACACTAAATTAAAAAATAACAAGAAAGTAACGACAATAGGATAAGGACAAAAATTAGTTGGGGATAATTTGCAAATTTTTAAAAGAGGATAATTTTAATCAGATTTACAAATAATATATTAAAGAAATATTTGATGAATAATTATAATTTTTAAAATAAAAACAAAAATAGAGGTAAAAATAACATATAAATGTAATATTATTGTATTTTAATCGTAGTATATTTTAAAAATTAAATTTATACAAATATAATAAATTTATATAATAAAAAATGAAACAGGAAAAACGTGATGAAAAAAAAAACATATTGGCCCAATTTGGGTGGACCTTGTTTATTTGTTTATCGGCTTATTTGCTTATTAGCAAATAAGCCAAATTTTATTTAAACCACTTCGTTTGGGTAGTTTGTGGTTTATTTACTTATTTGCTTATAAGCCAGTTATCCAAATGAGTTTATTTGTTTATTTGCTTATAAGTCAATTTATTTACTTATTTGACTATCTAAACGAGCTTATTTGCATATTTACTTATTTCTTGTTTTTAACTTATTTAGTTACACAAACAACGTGACTTATTTTTTGACTTATAAATTAATAAACAAATAAATAAAATTACCCAAACGGAACCATTATCCGTAGCCCACTTCTTAAGGGAAACGAAAATATCAGTACATAACGAGATTAAAACATGCAATACCAGAGTAAGATTGGGCTATAAAATTGCCATTCTTATTAAAAAACCGTCTTTGGAGTGGCCTTAGCTTACGTTTGATCCAACTTTTTTTATACAATTTATTATTATTATTATAACACTAATTCAAATAAGGGTATTTTTTAAAATCTACCCACGATGAATTAGAAAAAAAAAAAGAAATATTGACCAAACATATTTAAAAAGTTTAGCAAAGGTGAAAAAAGACAAATTAACAAGCTTTTTTTTAAAGCTTTTTTGTTCTATTTTTTTTTGTTTTTGGTGAATATTTTTTAACTTTAACCTGAATAACATATTTTTAGATTCCTCTTATTACAAAATATCGAAAAAGTAAAACATTCGATGCAAAAAAATTAAAAAAATCCAAAAAATGAAAAAAAAAACCAAGATTTTGATACCTTTTGCATTTGGACCACAGGAGTGGGACCAACTTTTCATGGGGCCCCTGATTTACCATCTATTTAACAAGACAAAAGATTTAGGATAGATGGAGTTTTCTACCCTAATGTATCAGAGATAATAAAACTCCATGGGATCTGATCAGATGTGATCCGGATTTTTGTCAAAAAAATTATATGAACTGTATATTATATATACAAAATGTAAAAACATATATATATGAATTATATAAAAATAAATAAATTATACATATTGAGAGAACATAAAATATAGCTGTTCTCTTAATTGTAATAAAGAACCTGACGAGGTTAAGGACGACCGAATCCTCGAGTACTTCCGTGTCGGCATACTTGCAAAATAAGCCTCTCGGCCGGTGGCCGGTGGGAGGCCCTCTGATGCCCAAGTCAGTGGAGCTTGAGAGAGAAAATATATTTGAGAGATAAGCTAAAATGTTCATACATTTGCTCTGAATAGAGGACCACTATATATAAAGAGAATGAGGATTTGTCACTCCTAATCCGTGGTTAGAGCATGTTTAGTTAGTTTTAACCCCTTAGTTTTTTTTTTTTTCCCTTCACATATATATGAACTGTACTTGTCATCTCCATTGGTCTGAAGAGGAGACTCTTTCAAGGAGGTCCAAGCTTGAGTGAAATTTTCTATACTAAAAATAAATTGTATATTTGTTGGTTATACATTTTATTTATATATAAAATAAATAATATTGCATTAAAACTTTGCTGTAATTATAGTAAAATTTTACTCATAGTGAAATGTTTTTGGCAATGAGTTTTTTTTTAAAATTATTTATTTTGCACTATTTCTTTTTAAAACTATATGCTTTTTTTTTAGAGTTTTTTATTAGGTGCACTAATTTTGAAAAAATTGCTATTTTGGTTGTTTTTGTTCTTCATGTCAGTTAAATTGCACCGATGGTGAAATTCCACTACCAGTGGAATTTTGTTTATTTTGCACTATATTTTTTAAAAAATTGAAAGCAATTTGTAGCAATTTATGTAATGAACAATTATTTCATGCCAATGGGGCATTGCCCCATTTAAATATGGACCACGTATTTGTGGGTTCTATCACTTTTATGTAGGGGCTACATAAATGTGTGGTTTATATTGAAATAGAGCAATGTCCCATGAGATATGGAATAATTTTTAGTATTTATAATCATGGCCAAAAGTGGTATTCAATCGAGAGATTGTTGTCTCACATTTTAATATTTATATATTTCTTAACACATTATTCTCACCGATCACAAGAATATCACTATTTTTATTAAATGATGTAAAGTGATTTTTTTCAAATGATTCATAATTCATGTATATAATCCAGCAAACAGTCAGTCTTTGATAATTTTGTGGCATAATAACAAATGATAAGTATACTAGTATCTATTCTATAACATAATTATTAAAATACCGCACAACATATATAACTAATAAATATATCAGTTATTACTATGCAATACAAATTCTAAGATATTGCAGTACATATGTAACTGATAAATTTATTAATTAGATAGTCTGTAACACACTTATTAAGATACGGCAATATATACGTAAATAATAAATGTATTAGGTACTACTCTTTAATACAATTGTTAAGATACTGATTTGTTCTTTTAATTTTTCTCAAAATTTGTTGTTAATTTCACATTTATCAATTAAGAATGGACAAACTCGAAATCGTAAATCTTAACAATTGAAATATAGCATTGAATAGTAAAACCATAAATATGTAGTCGACTTCACATTCTCGTCTGTTTCTTTCTGATCGAACGTCAACCAATCATCAATGATTCGTGAAAATGGACTGTCGCTATTGTATGAACTAGTAATCAGATTTTCTTTGGGGTAGGATCGATGAGATATTTGGATTCTTTGATACTTACGATATATTTGGTAATATGTGTATTGATTTGAAAAGATTTAAGATGATTTGTGCAAAGATTTTGAAAGTTTCAAAATTGAAAGTACGGCGCTCATGGGGAAGATATCGTGATATTTGCAATGGTTCCTTTTCAAAACGATTTTCATTCCGAATAATTCTGGATTGCCTTTTCCAAATAGGTTTCATTTCGAATATTTTGGAATTGGCTATTTAATAATAATAGTACTTTAGTAAGATATTATTTGTAGGATTAAAATCAATAAATTTTTTAACGTGGAACTAATTCTTAAATATTAACTAATATTTGAACCTCAACCAAAATTTCTCTTTTAATTACTCAATAAATATGAGTTATTATATCTCTGTCATAAAATATATTACTAAGATATTAGATAGGAGTATCACGTTAAATTGACCCATAATGGTCTTATACATTGACAATAACTTATTTACTCATTTTATATTACTTATTTTTATTTTTAGTTTTTTTTTATTTTTTTGTTAAATTATTATACTTTCTCAACAACTCTTATCGATAAGAACAAAATAAGTAAAAACAATCTAACTAAAATGTAAAAAAAATTTAGAGAAAACAAAAACTCAGATTTTATATTATTTATTTTTACTTTTAGAGATTTTTTATATACATTTTTTTGATCAATTTGATACATAATGGCTTTATATGGGATAATGATTTATTTTATTACTTATTTTTATTTGTTGTGAATTTTTTTTTATCGCTTTATCAAACTATTATATATATGTTGAACTCTTCTTATTAAGACGAATCATGAAAGTAAATTTTTTAACAGACATAAAAAAAAGAAAAAATTTTATATTATTTATTTTTGCCTTTTTCTGAATATTTTTTTTAATCTGTTGATTAATTTTTTTATTTCTGTCAATGATTCAAAAATTAAAATCTTTTTTTGATAAAAAACTAAAAAATGTAATATAAAAAAGTAAAATAACTCAAAATAAGCCCAAACAAGGCCGAGAGGAGAAACAAAACAAGATTCAAGAACGGAAAGGACAGAACGCGGGAACACTTTGTCTTATTATTTTTTTCTGATAATTAAACCAAATAGTTTCAATCGTGCCGCCCTCAACGATTCACACTCTCTCTCTCTCTCTCTCTCTCCAATTTCTGTATCCGATCATTCGAATCTCTTCTTTCTCTCTGGCATTAACCGTTCTCGCTCCCTCTCTCGCTCTGTATGCGCTGACGTCAGCTAGCAATGGCGTCGAGTTCTGCGTTGAGGTCTTCACAGAGGGCGGAGCGACAACACATTCCGCACGGTCGTTCTTCTTCGTCTTCTTCTTCTTCTTCTTCTTCTGCTGCTTCTGCTTCTGTATCGCGAAGCGTCGATGGACAGCAGACTAATCTCTCTGTTCGGCCCAAGGTCCCTGCGTCGCGACGCTCTGTGACCCCTAATTCTCGAACTCGATCTCACGACGGCGATGGCGACTCAGGTTGAGCTCTCCCTCTATGTTTCTCTTTCTCGTTTTCGTTATGTGAGTTCTCGTGTATTCTGGAAAACGGTGATATATATCATCCAATAATTTCTTTATAAGATGCGATTTGGCTTAAATACATGATCTACGGGTTTGGATGAGTTTACAATTATTATTCGAATAGTTTATTTTATAGATTTATATAGTAGATTATTTTATATAAAAAAGTTATTTTAATTAGATATTCATGCATATGAATAAATGGCAGTTAGTTGGACAAAATGGATGATGTTAGTTTAAAATGAATTATTATATTTTATTGTTTATTTTGTGTAATAAATTATTATTTGTTTATATATCTATAAATATTTAATTAAAATAATTTATATATATATATAAAATAAATTGTTCAAATCATTATATAAACAAATAATAATTTATAGATATATAAAAATTACACAAATCATTATAATAATTGTGAAATGCAGTTTTGAAACTGTAAAGTCTTGAGGGAAGTGACCCCATTGTCTACTCCGCTCAAGACTTCTCTCTAAACACGGCTTGGGATAGCTTTTAGTTGACTTTTTTACTGTGAATTTTTATTTTTTAAAAATTTTTTTGGTTTAGAGTTTTTATTTATTTTTGATATGACGAATTTAAAAATATATATGTTTTGAACAAGGTTAGAAAAAGTTTGTTAAAGATGAAAAAAAAGCTTTATAAGATTTTTATGACATTTTTTTTTATCTTATCTAATTTTAAAAAAAAAAATCTTTGACCATTTTTGTAAATTTTTTTTGATTTCTCGTATAATTTGGGCTATGTCGTAATTGCTTTTCACTAAAAAAAAATGGCTACATAAAAAAACTATTTCAAACAGAGAACTCTTAAGATTTTATTTTATGAATTTGAAGTGGGATATGAACATAGTTCGAACAGTTTATCACGCAAACCCCGGTGGGCCCATGGCCATACTTCGAACGGTTAGTCACATAAACCCCTCAAAGAAAATTATTTAGGTAAAAATTTAGTTTGATTGAAAACAAACGATTCATAAATAAAATACATTTTTTTAAAAAATAGACGACTTATGTTTAAAATGGAATATTTAAATTTAAACCATACATGTTCCTATCGATCATCTGTCAAATTAAATTTTTGCACAAATTATATATATTTTTTGAGATCTTACAAGATGAATTGTTCAAATCCCATCATGGACTTACAAGAACGTAGTTTTGAGATGAGTTAATCCTATATATATAAGGTAGGCAAATAATATTTACTCTTTTATTGGTTCAAATTGTGAAGTTCACCATATATTTGGTAATAGAATTCACATGTTAAACTAATAAAAAACTAGGTTTTGTTCATCGCCATGTTAAGAAATCTAACAAATTTATTTTCTTGTAGTCATTAACTTTAAATGCAATGGTGCACCCTTCATTTTGCAATCTTGATTTTTAAGGTGTTTGACATTATTGAAACTAGTAATTTATAGATTGTAACTTGTAATAGAAATTATGAGTGTTTATTAAAAATTATGGCTTGTAGCTGAAAGCCTGAAATAGAAAAAATGTAGTCATAAGTTGTAATAAAAGTTGTAGGTGTTAAGAAAAATTTGTAGTTTATATTTAAAATTAATAATATGAAACTAAAAGTTACCGGTGGTAGTTTTGCCAAAGACTCCCTCTGATTGGCTGTATCAAAGAAAGTACTATGGTTCAAAAGAATTGAAATTCTTGCAATCTTTAATCTTCCCGATGGTTGTATACTGTTTTAACCCCAATGAAAGACTTTGAGAGGGTCCCTTATCGGGACAAATGGTACAACAGTACCGGCTTTGCATTAGCCGTCCTATCACCTTATGTCAAATGTTCGCTGAGTTGTGGAAATGGAATGTGACCATTAGCTTAGGCTTCTCATTTGTACAAAGCAGGGATTTAACTAGGATTTCTCCTTTGAGGGCCAAGACATGAATATTTTTTTAACAATTTATATCAATCGTCATATTTTAGTTCAAAGAATTACTAAATTAATAGAAATTTAATACCAAATTAATATATGAAAAATAATTTTAAACTTAAACAGCATATGAATAAAAAAATCATAAGTGATTAATTACTTAAATATTTAAATAAGCTATCTAAGTCCGTTAGCTGATCATTCATGATGCTAACTAAGCAACTTGGAGGGAATTAAAATCTTTCTTATGTTTATCTTTTTTTTAAAAAAAAAAAACATTTTCATTTGATTTCACACGAAATAGATCACCATGAGTCAATAAATAATGCCTCCAAAATTCCAACAAATATAATTTTATAATTAATTAAAGGGGCATTAGGTGAGAGTGTTGATAATTAAAAATATATATTATAGCAAAAAGAGACAGAGTGCACATGAAGGCATCACACCCATTGTAAAGTAATGGATTGCAAGCTACAATTGCTTGCTAAAACTTTCTGTAAGCTTTTCTCTATCAAACCTTGGTATTATACAAAGTGACTATTTGTATCTCTTTAATAAAAACAAAACCATAAAATTATGCCCTTTATATAAACGGTGACTAATCGTACCCCTTATTCCAACTTTAACAACCTAACAAGACTTAGAAGAGAAGGTATCAAACTAAGAAATTTATTTGTATTGCACTTTCACTGTGCAAATAGTATATCATGCGGGAGGGCTCATACCTTTTTCTATTACATTTATTATCTACACTGTCTGAGCCACCAAATGGGCAGGGGGCCCATAGCCCCCATTGTCTCCAAGTAGTTCAGTCCCTGATACAAAATGAAAGGTTTGCTCATATTTGAAAAATACTATTCCTCATGGTCTAAACTAAGCTTGCTGTTTAATTTCTGTACAAGGCTTAGGTTATTGTCTTATACTAACTCTTTCTATATTTCACAACCTTAAGAGCATTTCAATAGATATCCCAATTGAGTGTGGATTGAAACATATGTTTGAAAAGTCTCGAGACGAAAGCACCTAGACACTAGGGCACATTGTAAATTTCCTACTTGGTCCTGAAATTGCTGTTGCAAGTTTAAGAAACCTATACTAGAGCCCCAAAGAGGCATTTCGGAGAATCATAGCATAAATTATTGAGAAAACGTAATTGAACTCATGTACGTTGTTTATGGCAATCAAAAGAATTTCCTAGCCTCTCCAAACATTTATAGTTGTGAGAAGATCGTATAAATACACTTATTATAATTTATAGCCTAACATGTAAAATTTATAAGTGAGTTCATGGCCATCCTAGTAAACTTGGTCTTGTGAGTTGATTAACTAGTTCTTTTGATATATTTTTTATTTTTATGTCACATAATTTTGCAACATCTTTTTAATTGCTAGGAATCACAATTCTTTATTAACATCAACTGTTACTCTATTGATTATTTATAAAAATATGTGTGTGTGTTGTATTGGTAGTCGTTACGGAAATATAAATCATCCACACCCTCTTTATTAGCTTAGGGATTTAGGGGAACTACTCACTGCTAATATGGTGCCGGAGTAGGGAGGTCTTGCTTTTCTTAATAACTTCCCACTTCCCAGTAGTGACAACTTACGCACAGGTTTAGCTTACTTAGCCTGTGTTTGGTGTGGCTTAAAAGCCAAGCTTTTTGGCTTTTTTTACAAAAAAAAGCCACTTGGTTTGCCTTAGCTTGGCTTTTTGGCTTTTTTCTTTTACAAAAAAATCATGATTTGACATCTACTTTTTTACAAAAAAGCCAAAAAGCTTAAAAGTTACTAAAAAAAGTTAGTCCAAATACAGGCTTAGGGAGGGGGGAACAACTCACTGCTAATATGGTGTCGGAGTATAGAGTTCTTGCTTTTCTTAATAACTTCCTAGTAGTTATAAGTTATGCACAGGTTTAGCTTACTTAGGGAGGAGAGTCGAGCCACACACGAGGAGGCACATTAATGAAATGATTACTTGAACTCTCAACTTATTAATTACATTAGGCTTTTAAAGTAAATGATTCTAACAAGATATTAGACTAAGAAGGTCCTCTGTTTTGATACCTCCCTAATAATTTAAAAGTATAAACGTACTTAGCCCATTCGAGGTCATGCCACCCGGGGAGATGTGTTGATGATTAGCTCAAGCTCTTAGAGCAATTTTTAACATACAAATGGATATGAAACCTGGACCAAGTTTCATGTAATGAGCATTTTGGTAACTGATGCCAATTCATTGACTACATCTGATATATCTGCTGCTATATGAATATTTTTTTGGGGTAATTACTATATGAATATTTTATTGGCTGTTATATCCACATATTCTTTTTCTTTTTCTTTTCTTAATTCAAGCATTTCTTCAAAGAAATGATATTCAAACTGCATTCTGAGCCTCTCACACCCTCCTTGTGAGAGACTACAACACCCAAAAAAAGTGTGAGAAGCTTAAGATGGAGTGTGAATATCACTTGCTGGTCAACACCACACCGGCAAATGTACCATTTCTTCTGTTGGCACATATTGGGAATGGGCATTTAGATGCACTGTTTTGGATTTGTCACTATAAATATTTCTATTTATTAAGTGTTCTATATTTGTATGAGTCTTAAAGTAAAACAAAGATAAATTAACATTCCTAAATGTATCAGTTACTTATTAACAATGTTATCCCAACTTTTACAAAACATATCAGTTCTAGTTTTATAAAACATACCACTTTTTAAACATGATAGTTTGGAACAATTGACGTAGGCAATTGACACAGAATATAAATTAGTTTGGAACATAATATATAATTAGCTTTTATAAATTATACATCTTTTATTTCTCAACAATTTGAAGCACTAGAACCAGTACAATCTGTGCACTTTACGAAGTACATTTTGAATAAATGGTTGAAATATTCAAAGATAATCATTTTTGTCCTTGGTTTCTCATTATGGTTTTAAACTTTAACTACTCTTTTTCCTTTTAGAAGTCCTACAACCGACTAAATACTGATTACCCTGGTAAGTAGTGGTACATTCCAGTACAATCCGAAATCTGTTGATACAGTTCGGTGCAGACCATTAACATATAAGTATTTAGCTGAGATGGGATTCAGCCTCCTTTCTACCATCTCCTACTGGTACAGTATATAGCACTATAGCAGTAAAAAATTGGGCAATGTGTTATATTTAGCCTTTATAATTGACGCCTACATACTAGAAAATTATTTTATTTTTCTGGGCCTTTGAAGAAGGATTTTTTGAAAGGAAACTTGGGAATTTCTTATCTTGATAAGCCTTGGGACATAGAATGATGCTTTTTAAAATTTTTTTTTTCTATTATATTGTTGCGCATTTAGAGTCATAGACATTATTATTATTTTTTTAGGGGTGGCTTTGAAAAAGAACTAGATAAGGTACGAACTTGGGATCTCAATAAAATTGGAGGCCTTAGACAAGAGCATAACTCGCCCGAGGCATGGGCTTCCTATGCTTTATGTTTCACTAGGACGAAAATGATTGTTGTCAGACAAGATGTTCTATTTAACCGATTATTAGAGTTTATACTTAATACCAACTTCTCAAAATTTAGGAGCTCCCATTTAAGGGAATTCCACTCTTTTTTTGTTGTTGTTGTTGTTGATTTCTAGAGATTAGAGGGCATCATGTAATTGGTAGTTCAAGACTTTGATAAGTTCACCTTTTGTTGCACTTTTATTTGGCGGACTACATTCTATTGTAATCATTTTAAATAATATTTGTCTATTTTTCTTGTTGACTAAAAAGGGGATGTTGGTTCTATGGGTTGAAATTGAAATCATTGGCTCTCACCTCTCGGACCATCTATCTGTGAAGAGATCATCTTCTATAGAGAGGGAAACCATCCTTAGAAATTCCCAAGTCTCTGAGTGAGTCTCATTGTTAAACTAATCAGTATTTAGGGACATTGCAAAAATTTTACCTTCATTTTGTAGGAAATTTCTATTTATTGTGAGTACTTCTCATTTCTCAAGGAAGGAAGTGTTCAACATTGACTACTGTTAGCAGAGCTACTTAGCAGTTGTTTGGACTGTTTTACAATATACTCCATCTTAATCACTTCTCTTTTATGCAAAGAATGTTATGTAATTTGTGGCGTTTTCATGTATCACTGCTTCATATTCTTGTTATTTATTTTTATGCCCTGCAAACATAAATAATAGAAGCCATAAATGAGATGGTAACTTCATGTGCATAAGCTACAAGGGGTAGTTGAGTTGGCAAAGGGAATGGCTCGAGAATTAGGTGTCTCAGGTTCAACTCCGGGTCATTTGAGGCACATGTTTTCCTGGTGATTGTGTGAATAACTGGCAGTAGGCTTGACCCAAAATGGGTCAAAAGTTCGAAGATATCCTGCCATAAGGAAACAGAAAATGTGTTAGGGAATTTCTTCTTTTGATGTTGTGTCCATGTTCAATGTGGCTCACTAGTACAGAAATACTTGTTTTCTGCCTATATATCATCTGGAAATTCTAGCAATTTGATAAATCTTAGCCAGAATGTGTCTGTCTGTCTGTCTAAGGTCATCTGGAAATTCTAGCAATTTGATAAATCTTAGCAGGTCCTGACATTGATATGACACCTCCTCTGCTCTATCCAATAAATTGAATACCATGGCAACTTCGTGGATGCTACATTCTATTAGTGTTTATTGCAAAGTTGATTAATGAAAATGCATACGAAGGCTCAAGTTTGATATATACCACAGAACCTGGAAGAGTTAGGGTTGCCGTCAGACTTAGACCAAGAAATGCAGAGGATCTTATTTCAGATGCTGATTTTGCTGATTGTGTTGAATTACAACCAGAGGTAATTAATTCTGCTGCTTTGCTGTTTTCAACCCCATTGCTCAACAATGATCACAAATTAAAGCATACTTGATAGTTGATTCAGTAGATTTCATGGATATGCTTCTCACTATTAGTTCTTCCCCCTTTATTGCATGCATGTTGTGCCCTCACATTCGGGCAACCGCCGCCACCTTTGAATTAATATTTTTTTTTTCTACTCCTTTCCTGTCATGTAGCTGAAGAGGCTAAAGTTGAAAAAAAACAATTGGAGTTCTGAATCTTATAGATTTGACGAAGTATTTTCAGGGAGTGCTTCTCAAAGGCGTGTTTATGAAGTGGTAGCGAAACCTGTAGTTGAGGTAAGTGGTCAAATAGCTCAGCTATCATGGATAAGATAGAGTTGTTTCCATATATGTACATAATTCATGTAAATAGATATCTATATCCCTCTTTAATGTTGAATATTTGTGAGGTTGTGACATGGGAAGTTTTAGTAAAAACTGCTATGAATTTATTAAATCTAATCGAGCATAAAGCCCTTGATAGAGTTCTCTGCCATTCAGGTAGCCGACCCCAATTGGTTAACCGCTTAGTTTGGTTTGAGAGGTTGTGATCAGTTCTGAAAATCTTAATCTCTATGGAGACAAATGGCCTTGTCTTTTCTCATCCTATCATTTTTTCAAATTAGTGGTAAATATTGTGAATTCTATATGCATTTCAATGATGAATATGCATGTTAGTTCTGTGATTGATCATTTGGAAGTAAATGTTTTCTTCTATACTCTTCTTGTTGAAAAAAGAACTAAATACTTTGGGACATTATGTCAATCATATAAAGCCAACTCTGATAAATTTTGCAGAGTGTATTGACTGGGTATAATGGGACAATTATGGCTTACGGCCAAACAGGTACTGGTAAGACTTACACTCTTGGCAGACTGGGTAAAGATGATGCTTCTGAACGTGGTATTATGGTCAGAGCTATGGAAGATATAATTGCCAATACATCTCCTGCATCTGATAGTGTTGAAATATCCTATTTGCAGGTATTGAAATTAGTTGTGTCCCCCCTCCCCCCTGCCAGTAGGTATTGAAATTAGTTAATGATTAAAGTTTTTACTTCTATATTTGAATTAAGCTGACTTCTACTTACTGTTAAAGTGATTCATCTTCATCAGTTAATGATTATAGTTTTGGGATTGAGTTTATCAGCTGAGAAATGAGAATGTTGTTAAATACAATGAAAATATTGGGCAATTATGGAAAAGTTGAGGAGCATGAAACAGGGTATGTACAGATCCAAATATACAAGAACTTGCCTAGACATCCACCCATGTAGTAAAACAAACATATGGTAAGACTAAGAAGAGGTGATGCACGCCACAGCTAAGTGAAAATATGCAGCGGAACTTTAATTTGGCCAACATAAACATGTTAAAAATGAATTTAATTGGTCAATGCAAACTTTCACCTTATTAATTTTCCGTGGGAAACTCATTTTAGAAACATCTAACACTAACTCCTTTCATCTTCAGTGTTTAGAAATGAGCCAACAAGTCTATTACTCTATTATTGGTTGTCTTCAAGTGTTTCTGTGTGTACTTGTTAGAATGTCCTAAAAATTAAGAGTTCCTGTTTTGATGCATCATTATAATATTTTAAAGTGTTTTCAGTGTGAAAGAATTATAGAATTCTTCTTTTCATGTTAGCACATATTAACTCTTATTACATATTGGATTCTGGCAGATTCCCTTTCACAACATAATAGTTTCTTCTGTTAGGGCTCCATTTGTTTCGATGGAAAGCATTTTCATTAGAAAAATATTTCTAGGAGAAAATATTTTCAAGAAAATATTTATTGTGTGGTTGTGGCTTTAAAAATAATGGTGTTAGTGGATGATTAGATGTGGTAGTGTTAGAATTGTTGACAATGGTGGCGGTGGGGGTAGTGACCAGTGGATCCCAAACCCCTGACTTCAACCCTAACCTCTATGACAATGGGGCGGGGCGGGGCTGTGGATGAGCTCCCCCATCCCTGTCTCTTATTTGATCAGGGGCGGGGATAAGAAAAAATATTGGGGAAGTAGCGAGAAACGTGGCAATGATGGAGATATTTCGAGAATAGTTTTTAAAATTTAAAAGAGCGATATTAATAAGATTTATAAATAATATAATAAATAAAAAATAATAACTGATGAATAATATAACTAAAAATATAAAATGTAAGAAATAGAAAACAAAAATTAGAGATACATATAATATTTTAATATTTTAGACTTATTATATTTATAAAATATATATTTTATACATGTATTAATATTTAAAAAATA
>JAULJZ010012748.1:0-16313 GCA_032270985.1 Heliamphora pulchella | reverse complement strand
TTGAAGAGGCAGCCGCAGAGGCAGCCGCAGCAGTCGCATCCGCCGCCGCGGCCGGGGCGGTGGGAGGACTTCGGCGGCGGGATGGAGGGGCCGTAGTAGGCTCCGTTCAGGTAGGATTGCTTAGGATCCGCCATTGTTGAAGGAATGGTGTGGTTGATGACTGTAATTCTGTAGGAGATTGAGAGATTGAAGGAAAGGTATATTTGTGCATTGATCTTTGATAGATATATATAATGGAGGGAGAGGGAGAAAGAGAGTTGATGATTGGAGTGGGAATGCCGAGGTCACGGACTGGCCGTGGGCGTGTTGGGAAATTGACGCGGCTGCTTACTGAAAGAGGAGAGGGACGGTAGCTGGTAACTTCCAAGGTCCTAACTCATAAATTACAACAATACTACAAATTTAAAAAATATTTTTAAAAATTTATTTAAAATTTAAAATTAGTAATTTAAATTTATTTACAGTATGATCCACACAACATACAATTAAATTTAAATTCTTCATTTTAAATTTAAAATAATTTTTTAAGTTCTTTTTTGGGACCTTAGAATTACTATATGAAGTCACATGACACTTTTTGATGTGGAAATTTATTAAATATGAAATTATGATAAAAGTCAATTGTTCAAAAATAAAGATGAAAACAATAATTTAATGATGCTTTTATAAAAAAAATTGTTTTCATGTTTTGTTATTGTTCATAAATAAGAAAAAAATTGTAAACAAACATAATGCTAGTGGTTAAGGTATTGTTAGGATTAGTGGTAGTGGTGGCATTTGACGGTGGTAGGAGGTGGTAGCATTTGACGGTGGTAGGAGGTGGTGGGGTAGTGTTGGGGGCGACGACAATAGAGTGACTGCAATGGTGGCGGTTGTAGTGGCAATGACAATGACGTTAATGGTGGTGGTAATGATGTTAGCAGTACGAGTTGGTGGTGGTAATGGTGTTAGCAGTACGAGTTGGTGGTGGTGATGGCAACGAGAACAGTGGTAGTCGTGTTGGCAGTGGTGGGGTGAGAGTGGTGGCGACGATGACTGTGTGGTAGGGTTGTGGTAGTGGTACGTAGTGATGGTTGGTGGTGGCAGTGGAAGTGCCAAAAGTGGCAGGAATGTCATAATAAAAGTGATGGTGGCAATAGTGGTGGTGATGTCGATAGTAGTAGCATTAGTCGGGAGGTAGTGATGATTTTAGCTGTGGTAGTAATGGTAGCATTAGTAATGAGGTGGCGACGGTAGCAATGGAGGGTGGTGGTATGAGATTTATTGGGTCTAAAGCCTAACTTTAAGATAGGGCCCTCTATATTTTTTATAAATTAAAAATAAAAAATAAAAAATAATAGTTATTAAAATAGAAGAATTCAAAAAAAGCATACCTATCATTACAAATAATGTGTTGGTTTTTCGTTAAGGCCAACAAAAAACAAATTAATAACAATTAATTTATCATTGTTATTCTTAAAATTATAAAAGATAAATGTTAACTCAACTAAACATGCCAAACTCATATTGCATATTCTTATTCAAGTTTCAAGTATTCAATACAGGTATATCATAAATTTTAAAAATGTTCAATTTAACAATCATGATCTAAATTCGAAATCTTTTGTCATAAAATTCTAATATTCAAACAAAAAAAAATCTCAAATTAATTGTTAAAATTATAATGTAATGATCAAATTATAGTAGTAATTCAATTCAAATTTAAAATGTTTAATTGTGAAATGGTAATAATCATGCAAATAAAATTCTAAACTAACTAGTAAATATTACAAGATTAGGTATCAAACAAAAAGTATAAAATACTATATTTATAAATGTTAAACATAAAAAATTGAACCCTTATTTTTAATATTTTTTTTTGGGCCTAAAGCAATAACTTTATAGGCTTGATCCCAGAGCTGGACCTAGGTGGTGGTGGCAATGATGGTGGTAACGGGAGTGGTGGTGATGGGATGTTGTGGCGGTAGTGGGTGGGCAGGTGGTGTCACACCCCAAAATTTACGTGATAACGCCGCACACTCACTACTCTTGAGTATGCAAAGTTAAGATACTAAATATCAATTTTTAGTGTCACTATAAGAAATTATGAGAACATATCCAATAAAAAAATTTCTTTGTTATGAATTTAATACCGAACAAACTTTAAATGTTTTAAAAAAATCATATTATAATTTATTACAGACCATAGTTCAAAAATAATTAAATTAAAATTTCACTCTTAACACTCTTCAAAAAAAATTTCAGAGCTGCTTTACCCTTTAGGATTTGTGAAAAAAAATAATAAAACAACCATGAGTTGAGCAATCTAGCAAATCACCAACTACCATTGTTAGCTACATGCAAAAAAATAATGTAATGAAAGACTTAGTGATTTTTTTCTTTGTAACAATATTTAATTTAATACAAACAAATTGAGACTAAAAATATATTAATATTTTTGGTACCAAATGACAAGTAATTAATTTCTAATAATTTTCCAATTCAATTTTATTATTTCCAAGTCTTATCGTCGACTATAGCTACAGTAACCCGTGACAAGACCCAGAACCACACTTAGGCTAGTGGTGAAACACTAGATGAAAACTAATTTCGATGTCAATATTTAACCCCCATTAATTAGGGTCCAAATATAGTCAGACTAGAGGTATAACACATTGTGCCATACAAATATACTATTTTTCAATTTTTTAAAATTTTTGGAATATAATCAAAATCTCATCCTTGATCCATATATATATATATTTTTTTTCACAAAACGAGTAAAAAAGTAAATATTTTTTTCAATACAAATATCAAAAGAACCCATTTCTTTAATAGAGATATTAAAAAATATACCTTAAGAATAAAAAATACTAATAATAGTAGAAGACTACTTACCTCGGACATAATATTCTTCAACAAAAATTAATTAACAATCCCCTAAATGTAGTCTCTGCCTATAGCATACATATACCCATTAATTACTTGCGTATTTAATTTAACTGAATTGAATGCTCTCTCTCTCTCTCTGTTTTATTTGTGGCGTTTTGTTTTCATTCTATAGTTTAATCTCAAAAAGTCGCTTAATAAATTAAACAAGACTTTAGATCTCACGTGTCAATAATTGACGCCGATGAATATCAAGAACTTAGTGCTAAGAATGTACGCCTAAAGTTTCACGATGATCAAACTTCGTTTACTATATGATCAAAGCACGAAAAGACAAATTTATTTTTATTCATTGTCTTTTTTTTTTCCCAATTAGTTTGCTTTCTGAAAATTTATTTTCAATTCTTTTTTTAGTTCCAGATTATATTTAACCATAATAATAATAATAATAATATTATTATTATTATTATTATTATTATTATTATCCCCTTTTTTTGGATATTACATTCCTCCCCCTTAAAAGATATTTAGTCTTCTAAATTTGACATACCTTGGTTCTCAAATAGTTGTAGATATCTTTCTTTAATTTTTTCCTTGAGTTCTCAAGTGACTTCTTTTTCAATGTGGTTGCTCCACTGGATTTTAACATAATGAATGATTCGCTACCTCAATACTTGCTCTTTGTAATCAACTACCCTTGCTAGTTGCTCATCATAAGTCAAATCTTCTTTGAATTGTAGTGGTGTATGATCCATTATGTTAGTTTCATTCGGTATGTATTTTCTCAGTATAGAAAAGTGAAAAACATTATGTACTCCCACAAGTGAAGGTGGCAATGCAAGTCTATAGGCCACCTCTCCAACACGATCCAAGACTTTAAATGGTCTCACAAATCTAAGACTCAACTTTTCACGTACTCCAAATCTCATTACTCTCTTGACTAGAGACACCTTAAGAAACACATGATATCCTACCTGATACTCTAAATTCCATCTTCTATTATCGACATAACTCTTTTGTCTGCTTTGAGCTGTGCGAAGTCTTTCTCTAATGAAATAGATCTTGTCCACAGTTTGTTGTACAATTTTTGGTTCCAAGAACTTTCTTTCACCAACCTCATCCCAACAAATAGGCGATCCACATTTTCTCTCATATAAAGCCTCATAAGGTACCATTTGAATACTAGGTTGATAGCTATTAATATATATATATAAAAAAACTCTACTAAGGGTATATTCTAACACTCTAATCCTTCACATGGCAACGATATTGTAAGTTTTGAACAAAGCCCTCACGATTTTGTTCTTCCCAGGGAGTCACCCATCATTGCATTGCTCCAGCGTTAGCATGCTTTACTGCGGAGTTCTGCTAGGGTCTCTATCACTTGGGAAAAGGCATCATTGAATGTAAGGGTCTAAGATTTTTCCTTTATAGCCCAGGAAGTCCCTCTTCCTTTCCGATGTGGGATACCAAGACATCACATATATGGTCATCCCAAAACCCTCCAAAATTAATACTGCAAGCTCTCAACATATCTTCGAGAATCTGAATAAATCTCTCTGATTCTGTTTGTTTGAGGATGAAAGGCGATTCTAAAATTCAAACTAATCCCCAAAGATTTGTGTAAACTCTCTCAGAATTTAGATACAAATCTACTGTCCTTATTAGAAACGCCGTGTAACCTTACAATCTCCTTAATATACAACCTTGCAAGCCTCTCCAAGGAGAATCTAACTCTAATAGCCAAAAAGTGAGCAGATTTTGTCAGTCAGTCAACGGTAACCCAAATGGAATCATTACCACTTTGAGCTCTTGGCAACTCTGACACAAAGTCCATGGCGATATATTCCCACTTCCACTTAAGAATGGGAAGTGATTGCAACTAACCTGTTGGTCTTTAATGTTCAACTTTTACCTGTTGGTATACTAAATATTGAGCGACAAATGAGCAATTTTCCCTTCATATTATTTCACCAAAAATTCTCTCATGTCTTTATATATTTTAGTACCCCCGGGACGTACTGAATACTCCGATTTATGGGCCTTTTCCATAATCTTTTTCTTGATCTCTAAATCATTTTGGTACACATAACCTACCTCCAAATCTCAAAGTCCCATCCCCATGAACTATAAATTCGGTCTATGATCCTACTTCAACATTTTCTTTGATTTTCTGTAACTGTGGATCATCTTTTTGACTCGCCTTAATTATCTCAATCAACGTAGGCTGAACTCTAAGATTTGCCAAAATTTCACCAAGCTCCTGCCATTTTATCTCAATATTTAGTCTTCTTATATCTTCCAAGACATGTTTTTGATTTGTGATCAAACATGTCAGACTATTAGAGAACTTCCTACTCAAAGCATCTGCCACTGCATTGGCTTTTCTTGGGTGATAGTTAAATTCTAAGTCATAATCGTTTAGAAGTTCTAACCACCTCATTTGTCTCATATTTAGCTTTTTTTGGATAAAGATGTACTTCAAGCTTTTGTGGTCGATGAATATCTCCCATCTCACGCCATATAAGTAGTGCCTCTAAATCTTCAACGTAAACACCACGACTACCAACTCTAAATTATGTGTCGAATAATTCCATTCAAACAATTTTAGCTGCCTCGAAGAATATGCCACCACATTGTCATTCGGCATTAGAATGCATCCCAAACCCTTTTTAGAGGTAACACTGTAGATAGTAAAACCTTCATTACTAAAAGGAACGATGAGTATTGGTGCCGATACCAAACGTCGTTTCAACTCTTGAAAACTCTGTTCACATTCATCTGACCACTAAAACTTAACCCCCTTCTGGGTTAAACGAGTCAACGGAACAGGTATACGGGAAAATCCTTCTACAAACCTTCTGTAGTAGCAACCAATCCCATGAAATTCTAAATTTCCATCACACTAATCGGCCTATTCCATTCTACTGCAGCTTCAATTTTCTTTTGATCTACGGAGATCCCATCTTTAGATATTACGTGGCCTAAGAAGGAAACACTATCCAACCAAAACTCACATTTCTTTAACTTTGCATATAGTTTCTTCTTTCTCAAAATTTGTAACACCATCCTCAAATGCTTTTCATGCTCCTCTTTACTCTTAGAATATACTAGAATGTCATCAATAAACACCACCACAAATTGATCCAAGAAAGGTTTGAACAACCTATTCATTAAGTCCATGAATGCTGCAGGTACATTAGTTATTCCAAACGGCATCACTAGAAACTCATAATGCCCATATCTAGTGCGAAATGCTATCTTGGGCACGTCTTCCTCCTTAATCTTCGATTGATGATAACCTGAACAAAGATCAATCTTTGAGAATACTTGTGCCTCTCGTAATTGATCAAATAAATCGTCAATTCTAGGTAAAGGATATTTATTCTTTATTTAATCTCGAGCTTTAATCCCTCCTCAAACTTTCATGCCTGACTTTCTTCATCTGCTACAAGTGTTAGAGTAAACTTTGAAAACTTTGTAAATTCAGCTTCATATTCTGCTACCGACATACTTTATAGAAACCTCTTCCTATTCCCCCAATAGGCTACACAAAGCCATTGGGTAATAGATAGCTCTGTAACTCACGACGACAACGGTTCAGTGTTTTGATTAATAGAAAGAAAGTGAAATGTGAATTAAAAGAATTAAAGAATGAGAAAGAAAGTTAATGATTATATAATAAATAAGAGGTGAGTTAGTATTTTGTTACTGATTAAAGAGAATAAAAATAAAAGTGAGAACTAAAAAAAGATAAAGAGAAATTGTGATTTATGTCAAGAAAGGAAGAGAATGGAAACAAAAGAATGAGTAAAGAGTCTAATAAAAAAAAATAGAAAGAGAAATGAACAGTTTCATAAAAGATGTAAGTCTAAAAGTTGAGTAATGAACTTAAAGAATGGAAATGAAAGCAGAAAAAAAGGAAAAGTTGAAAGAATGTAAGACAAAAAAAATAGAATAGAAGAAATAAGAAAATAACTCTGTATTTATTGTGGGTGAGCGTGGAACTTCAATCAAAGGTGGACATAATAAAAATGTGGTAAATGAAATTAAATAAGAAATTGGTAAAGACTAAGTAAATAAAGGATGAAGAGATGACGAATAAAGAATTGGTTATAAACATGATTTAATGGTGATTGCATTATAGCATGTCATTAACACCTCACAAATCATGCATTGCACTATTTTTAGTTTTTATCCTACGAGTTTAGGCTCAGGGTGTATATACCCAATGTTTTTTTAGGTTCTAATAAAAGGAGAAGGCACAGAGGCAATCTAAAGTTTGAAGAATGAAGAACGGGATCTTTATATATATATTTTTATGATGGAGACATGTAGTTTTTGTATAGTATAAAGACTTTTAAGATATAACTCATGCAAGAATGGGTGACTCTCTAGGAAGAACAAAACCGTGAGGGCTTTTGCCCAAAGCGGATAATATCGTTGTCATGTGAAGGGTCGAGGCGTTACAAATGGTATCAGAGCCGATTCTCCTCACCTCCGAGTGTGGGCCCCTGCCGTCTCGCGTGACACATGAGCGGGCTACTGAGTGGGCGGGTCGATAAGGACTGGCGGGCTACTGAGTGGGCGGGTCGATAAGGACTGGCAAGCTACTACACGGGGACGTGCAGCCCTAAGGGGGTGGATTGTGATATCCTGGTATCCCACATCGGAAAGGAAGAAGAAGTTCCTAGGCTATAAAAGAAAAATCTTGGATCCTTACATTCAACGAGACCTTTTCCCAAGTGGTAGAGACCGTAACAGAACTTCACAGTTAAGCGTGCTTATGCTGGAGCAATGCAAGAATTGGTGACCCATTGAGAAGAACAAAATCGTGAGGGTTTTGCCCAAAGCGGACAATATCGTTATCATGTGAAGAGTTGAGGTGTTACAGACCAAACTGTATTTGGTCGGCAAAAATGGTCGACAAAAGTGTATTTTCTTGTAGTGTTGGTAGTAGAATTGATGACAAAAGTAAAAAAATATTTTATGCCATTAAAGAATGAAAAATAATTTTCACTAAAACTAATTTATTTTTCTTTAAACTTCGCACTAAATATCAAAAAATACAAATTATATTTTTTATAAAATATTTTTCATTGAAATAAATAAAACGTTAGTGCAAAATTTTAAAATTACCGCTAAAAAGGAACCAACATGAGCGTTTGGCAAAACTCCATTTAAATATTTATTTTATTTTCTTAAAAATATCATATTTGTGTCTGGAAACAAAGTTAAGATCCGGATTGGAGAGGGGTCAAGAACACATCAATTAGATTTTCTTTTTTGTACAAAAATAGATATAGAATGATGTGAAAAAGTCAATTAAATTTGAATAAAACTTATTAAGAGGTGGATAATTGGAGAGTGTAAAGTTATATATACTTAATAGTAAAATACACATAACAATAGTACAAGATAAGATATTTTTATTTTCTATTACTATTTTTAAGTATTTTTTGATTGTTATATAATTAATTTCATAAATTTTTTAAGTTTTAAAATTAAAATCTAAACAATTATGAAGATAGATTTTGAAACAAAAAATTTATTGATTTCGAGAAATAAAAAAAAAATAATAATATAGACAATTAAGAACCAAAACGATGTGGTTTTTATACAAGTAATTTTTGCAAAATTAATAATAATATAGACAATTTTTGCCAATGTTTGCAAGTTTTGCCAAATAATGTTTTGGTGCCAAACTTTCAAATGAAAACCTAGGCCAAAAGATTATATTTTTTTGCCGACTAAAATCAGTTTCGTCGCGGAAACCTCTTGACTTTCGCCGACCAAACTATGGTTGGTCGCAAAAAAGGTACTTTCACCGACTAAATTCAATGTGGTCGCAAAAAACTACATACTTTTACTGACCAACAGGCGTTTGGTAGTTTCGCAGACCAATTTGTATTTGGTCTCAAAAACGCCACCCCTTTGTCGACCAAACTGTATTTGGTCGCGAAAAGTCTATACCTTCGCCTACCAAAATGCATTTAGTCGGCAAAAATAGTCAACAAAAGTGTATTTTCTTGTAGTGACTTTTTTTGAAGCTTTTAAGAAAAAAAAATTAAAAATCTAATCCAAACACAAGCTAAGGCCCTGTTTGGGATCAAGAAAAAAGTTAGTTTTTTCTAAAAAGATGGTTTGTTTAGACTAATATTTTTGCACGATTTTCAAGGCAACTAAAAAAAGTCAAATCTTTTTTCTTCCTCTTTTTTTCTTCTAATATCTACTTTTTCAAATTATTCCAAATACTCTCACTTTTTTTTTTATTTTTTTTTTTCAAAAAAAAGTTAAAACTCTTAAAAGTCAAGATTAAAAGCTATCCTAAACAAATACTAAGTAAAAAAAAAAACTCAATATAATATCAACTAATACTCACCGTTGTAACCAAAATTATAACCAAATTTAATACAAATAAAATGACATTTAACAAAAAAAAAATGCATAGTTATACAATGTGAATATATATAAAAGTTCCAACTTGCAACGTGCAAGTCAAAAAAATATTAATTTTATAAAAAATATAAATGTACAATGAAAAATTACAACAATAGTAAATAACGTAGCAATAAAACAACAAAAATAGAAATTGTTCAAAAAGAGCGACAAATTCAAAACCTTATGTTTGCTGGAGAATAAATTTGCAATAATCTTGTAAGAAGTTACTCAATAAATGTCAAGAAAAAAATATTAGTAAAAATATAAATTACAAGTGTTAATATTAACTGTCACACTCATTGCAAATATGAGATATCAGTAACGGGATTATTAGGGCCCGTTTGGAAACCCGTTTGGAAACTCTAATTTTTTAATTTTTTTGGCTAAAAATATAAAAAAGTTATTATAGTTTATTTGGCAAAAAAACTAAAAGCTAAAAAAATAAAAAGTCAAAGCAAAACACTAACTCCTAGAATATTTTATTTAAATTTCAATCACTTTTAAAATACATTAATACTCTTTATTCATAATTTATTTACTACCACTACCAGTTATATACAATTATTAATATCAAATATACAGAAGGAAAAAATTGTCTAATTTGAGCAAAAAGCAAAAATGCTTACTTTTTAACTAAACACCAACAAAAAACAAGTAGCTTAAAAGTTAAGTTATTAAACAATTTATTTTAAATCAAATTTAATTTTATAACTAAAAATACAAAAAATTTAAAAAAATTAGCTTTTAAGCTAGTTGCCAATCAGAATCTATGTGTAACTTTTTTGAGGTGTAATTATATACATAATACATAAGGGTTTTACAAACACTGGTGTGACCATGACCTCCTTTTGGCCCATGCTTCATTAGTCCCTATTTGTGTAATTATGTATAAATTTTAATTTTTTTAAAAATTTTTCTGGTCCTGATAAATTTAAAAAGTAAATTTAGAAAGTAAATTTTTGATAAATATTGAGAAAAGTTCACTAAACAAATAAATATGTTGTATTTTGGTTGAAAATAGTTTTTTTTGACTTTTAGAACTTTTTTTCTCTGAATTTTTTAAATATTTTCGTGAGCACGCATAGTGAGAAAAATAAAAAAAATATAAAAATATAAAATAAAATTTAAAATATTAACTAAAGACGAACAAAATTCAGATTAAAAAATATTCTATATAGCACAACAAACACGTTAAGATGTGGCGCTTTGAACATATATAATACTTGATATCACATAAATATTTTGGATTATATAATATTAACTCACATCATATTATATATATTAATTAAATAAAGAAAAACTTTTTATTTGCATGCTCTATGAATTTACCACGTGTCTTTCAAATTATTTGCCGTGTGTACTCCCTTATTTAGCAAGAGGTCTAATTTTTTAGACTTATTTAGAGTTAAGTCATATTTTAAAAATTATATTCTAATAAATTATATTTTAATAACATAAAATTCTTAAAAACAACCTTAATAAGAATAATGGAGAGGGTGACAAAAAAAAAGAGGAGAGAGAGAGAGAGAGAGAGAGAGAGAGAGAGAGAGAGAGAGAGAAGCAGTGTTTTTGGAACTGGACTGGACCTACCGCTTTAATTAACCGGTTAAATCGTCACTCACTCTGTTTTTTGGTATGGATTAAAGAACCGTTGGAGAGCAAAAATCAGTATTTTTAAGCAAAACCGTTGATCGAACCCACAGTTAAACTGGTGAACTAGCTGAACCGACTACGGGTTAAATGAAAATATTTTTCTCGAGTTTTGCGCTTTGGGTTTGTGCTTATTGTAACTTCCAATTCTCTTTTCACTATTTTAATATTCAACTATATTAAACTGTTAGTATATTTAGGTTATGTTTGTTTGGGAAGAAAATATTTTTTAAAAAATATTTTTCACATTATCTGATATTTGGTACGACAAAAATTAAAAGTCAACGAAAAATATTTTTTAAACTAATGAAAAATAAGTTGATTTTTGAAAAAAAAAAATTTCATTTTTTAGGGCAAAAACAAAAACTTATAATAGAATTTATTCTGAAACAACTCTTGAAAATAAGACTAATAACTAATTAATTCAAACTAATTTACCTAAAAAAATAGCATAATTTACTTTTGGTAACGACAACGATGGCATGGGTGACGCCACAATCATAATTGTGGTGTCAAATAAACCTACTGTGAAGAAAAGAAAAATATATTAGGTATGATTTTTTAATTTTACAAAAAAGTTAAAATCTTTTGACACCACTACATAATAGAAAAAGAATCCAACTAATTAATGGAAGTTTCTAAATACACACAATTTTTTTCTTAGCATATTTATAAGCATAATTGTTCATACATTATGTACAAGTGCTAAATGTATTTGAAACTAACCAAAAAAAAGTGGGTGCCTTTAAAAGAACCCAAGGTAAAAATATCCAAATTACTTTTTTGTGGTTTTAAGATAAAACAAGACAAAAAGAATCTATCTGTTTTTTTCACTACTCCTAACTTTTATTTTTTCTATCTCCTACGTTTTGAACTACTGAAGCAAGCTAGACAAAAAGCCCATGGGCAACTTTTCGATTATTTGTCCGAATATGATTTTCAAGGTAAGTATTGGGTTCGAGCTGATGGAGTAATATTAATCCAAGTATAAGTGTTTTCCTCTCAAATGGGAGGTGGAGAGTTCAAATCTTTCTAGAATCAAGTGTGTGCGCGTTGTGCAGATAAAATAAATAAATAAATAAATAAATGATTAAATAGTTACATATTTTGAAAAAAAAAAACATTTTTGGTAACATTGATAATGAGATTATTTTGCAACGCTTTTAAAATACAAAAACTTTTTGGATCAATTGTAAAAATTTATATTTTCACTTTTTTTTTTGTTAAAGCGGTATTATCAATGTATAGTATTATCTTTTTATTAATAATTTAAGAAGTTAAAATTACTTTACTAAGGTTATTGAGAATGAGTGATAGATATGATCATCTGCTATAAAATTAGTAAAATTTAAGTTGCCAATGACGCGTGAAAAAAATTGCTAGAGTCACCACTGAGCGACAGTTGTAGTGGTGGCGACAATCATGGTAGTAGTCATGGTAGTAGTGTAGCCAGTGGCGGTAGAGGTGAAGGTGGCGGCAACAACGAAGGTAGTGGTTCCGTCTTGGAGTAAGCTAACGAACCAACGAGTTTGGTTTTGACAGCCAAAAATGCTCAGGCAGAAGCAAAATTTTCATTTTCCATTGTATCAAGTAAGGGGAGTAAGACGGCCTGTTTGGAGAAAAAATTAGTCTAATTTCTTTTGTAACATAAATATAATAGAGTGTGCTCCCACGTTCTAAAAATAATTTTTATTGTAAAATGTTTTACAACAAAATAAACGAAACCCAAGTGTTTTCACACCAAAATATATTAATCTTTTGATGTCGTAGACTCGTAATATCTCCAATGTTTTAGGCTCTTTAGTAGACCATTCCAACCATAACATTTTGTTTGGGATGTGAATATATATATATATATATTTTTTGAGAGAGATTCGACCCATGCCCTAACTCTTTATAGAGGCATCACGAATTAAAATGAATTTTTTGAAGCTTAGTCCATAGAGCAGAGGTGAGGGGCACGTTTTTGCTTTCTGATTCAGTTGTGGGTCTTTATATTTGTTGATTCAGTTAAGGATTGTAACTATTGTAATTTGCACCACCTCATATCTAGTAAAAGTCCTTGCAATTCCGTGGTCGTAACTCTAGTTTTGGGTGAACCGCGTAAATCGTGTCTCCTGTGTGTGATTGCTTCTTTCTCGTTGGTTGTTTTTCGTTTTCTGACGTATTCTCATTTTTGCCTAATTTAGTTTTAGCATCATTAAATTCCCAAAAAAAAAAAAAATACATATTCTCAATTTTGTGTAGAGGGCTTAATTTCTAGGGATCTTGGTTATATTGTTCTTTTACAGTTTTATGCATTGCGAAAAGGGAAAAAAATGGTAGGCTGTTTCTTTTGAAAGTAAATTAATATATATAGTGGCGTTTTTAAAATTAAAAAAAAAATGGTTGCCTTCATATGGTTTGGGCAGAATTGTTGTAACTGTTTGCTTAGATCCCTTTGTTTTTTTCCTTCGCATTTGTAATGATCAACTCATTCAATTTTCTTGTTTGGTCTGCTTCTTTTAACAGTTTCTATTGGTTGACAGTTCATTCTCAAATTATCAATTAAAACAAAGTTACCCATTCCCTGAAAAGGGAGAGGCGAGGAATCGTCAGTTCCCGATCATGTGGGAAACCGAACATTGTAACAAAATCATGTAATTAATCGGGTAATAGTTGAAAAAATAAGCTAGGTGAATCGGATATCATTATGTACATGATCGGAGCATAATTGTCTTTAAGAATTGACTAGCTTCTGGAAATATGAGATTAAATTGTAGACAAATGTGCACCGTTCATATGGTGCCTATGTCCAATTAACTTTATTTTTTATATGCATTACGTACTCAACGAGTTTAAAATAATAAAAAGTTATGATCAAATTATAGGACCTCAAACAAAATTCACAATGAACTCAGAATGTCATTACACTACTGTTGCTAGCTTAATGAAAAAGTATACTGCTTCTGATCCTTAAATTCTTACAATGTGGTGCACATAATATTATCAAGTTTAAGGTTAAAGGTGTGTTGTTTAGTTTTAATTATCAACATCTTACTAATAATCATATTTGAAAACCTGGGCAATAAGGGGGCATGAGGTCAAATTAAAATTTAATGTTGAGTGTTTATAAACAAATTGCTCATTTGATTATCACCCTCTGCATGGTAATATTTTTAGAAAAAGGTTGAGAATGAGGGGTTTCATTTCCTAGTAAGATTGTTGATTAAAAATATTATTTGAGCTGTGCATGTAGCACACAGCTCGGTCACACAGATTCAGTCATAGACCACTCACATAGCTGTAGGATCCACAAGCTGTGGTATGTAGCTGGATCAATGAGATCTAGTTGTGCATTTAGTTTTTTTGTTTTATCTTATTTTAAATAAAAATGTACTAATTCTTGTGTGATAGAATTTTGCCTATAAATGTATAATGACAGGGTTGACCCATGGTACATTGATGCGGCATTGATTCACATAGTGCCTTAAAATATGGCTTGAAAGCCAAATATTGAAAGAGAGACTAATGCTTCATGTGTGATGAACAAATTGAGATATCTCAATGTACAAGGCATATGTAACTTGGCAAAAATGTTTTCAAAGAGAAAAACTTTTAATAAAGGGCTTTCGAGGAAGAAAATCTCATAATTATGCTACGAGGGATGAGCGTAAGTCCATAGAGAGTCACTTAAAGAGGTAACTCAACTTTTGTGATTGGAGATACCATGAAAAAAGTTTAATGTGGTAAAACTAATTTCTACTGTGTGACTCATATACCACCACTCATTATTTATTATGTGACATCTGTTATAAGCTTTTATAAATGTTCTCTTGCCAATCCCTAAAATAAGGAAGGGGTGCATATCCTGAATGATTTTATGGTAAGCATACTCTTGCGAGATAGATGTCTGTCACTTTTATCCATAGATGATTTTATATTAAGTGAAGGCTATTGTTAGGCCGCGACCATGGAAATAGGGCTATTTTCTATAACTCAGGAGAATCAAGATTGAGCAAATGACCATTAATTGCTAACTTGCGCCTAAATCTAGTATTAGTACCATATATGTGACATGTTGAATTCTAGCCAAAGGAATCCAGTTCAAGGCCTGATCCACCGAGATTCATTCCGAAATATATTGTTGACACAAAGCATCATAGATTTAAGTTCAAAAGACACCTATTATGTTGCCCAATTATTATTTATTTTTATTTTTATTTTTATTTTCTGTTATTTTAAAATCTTCAATGGGGGATTATCAAAAAATTTTAAAGGTTCAAATTTTTAAATATTCAAATGAATAGTTGTCTTTTCATAATAACTTTTAAATGACAGGTTATTTATAAATGATGTGTGTGTTTTAAGAAAAGTCACTAGGAGTCCTATAAATATAAGGCCTTCCCACTTAATTTTTAGATGTCTTTAGATTCTTTTTCTCCATATCTTTCTAT
This sequence comes from Heliamphora pulchella, assembly GCA_032270985.1. Taxonomy (NCBI): domain Eukaryota; kingdom Viridiplantae; phylum Streptophyta; class Magnoliopsida; order Ericales; family Sarraceniaceae; genus Heliamphora; species Heliamphora pulchella. Next base: position 918 of record JAULJZ010012748.1, on the reverse strand, counting down.
GTCTTAATATTATTTTTATTTGGGCAACTTGAGAAAGACTTGGCACCCCCATCTTCCACTAATCGTACAACACAGGGGACAATCTATGAGATTTTGGATTGTGTCTTAGAGTAGTGTTCGACCGTTAGTAGCCACATGAAGATAGGCAAATACAACTTTAAGAGAACAACTTGTCATGATTCTCATCGATCTCGTACCTCTATACCAAACCACTATAAATTTTGTCTTATAACAACGGTTATTACTACCACTATAAATTTTCCAAACAGCTACTATGTCCCAATGGTCTATACCAACAATTCTTAATCATCAGTAAAATCGTTAGAAGATACTAGTCAGTGTAGGGGTTTAGCTAGTGACACTTTTTAAAATCGCTAGTATTGCCTTTTTAATCCCAACGGTGGTTATTGCAGTGGTTAATGGTGCTAGCAAGCAACCATGCCGACACTTTAGTAACACTCCATAGCGACAGATGTTAGCCCTTGCTATTTCCATCACAAGAAAAGAAATCACTGCTATAACATGCCATTTAGCAATGCTTTTAATAGCTGGATAAAAGCCTTCGAACACTGTGAGGCCCTGACCTGTTTTCTTTTTTCGGCGTTTTCGGACGCGCGTTTAGATATCATGCGGGGTAGGTTTTCGAATTTTTATTGCTTTTGATGCATGATCGGGTTTAGATATCATGTGGGGTAGGTTTTCGGGGCTATGGGCCGTTGTGGCGCGAATTTAAAAAAAAAAGATATTTTTTTGGAGGCTTATAAATATCTGGAGTTAGATATTTTCAAAAGATTTTTTTCTAAAATTTCTCCAACAAGCTTCCTGTTTTCTCTCTACCTTCTCTCTAAGTTCTCGGGGGCCCGGGGCTCGATTTTCAACGATCCAACAGCGGATCCTTGCTTTTGGCGTCGTGGGCTA
>JAULJZ010012737.1:0-16314 GCA_032270985.1 Heliamphora pulchella | reverse complement strand
GGGAGAAAGAAGGGGGGGGTGGTTAAAAATCTCAAATACCCAATAATTTTTAACTTTGACACAATCATACAATTCATTGGTGTGTAGGTGATTTCCACAATAATCCATTCATGTGAAACAAATGCTCTTCATACACACAATAGACAGCAGAGGAGCACCCAGCTCTAGCAAGAATTTTTACCTAGCCAGTTTTATCATATGTATTTGTGATATTCTATTAAAACTCCTGCACACCAAAATTTCAGTTTCTTACTCCTCCTCACTGCCAAACAATTGTCAAAGATTTTCAATCACCTCAACAAGACGTTAAGTTTGCCACAATAATTGTATGATCAACTAGCGTGTAGGAGGATCATCCTCCAGCCTGCAATAGATCCATTTTGCGAGAAAATTAACCACCATTAATATCAAATACAACGATCCAAACATTATAACGATAAATTTTTAGGGCTTCTCAGAATGAACAACTAAATTCAACACAACTCAAGGAAAACCACTAAAATTAGTCAGAATTCTACCTGTCGGAGCCAAACACGCCACAACCAGGAACCCTAGATTTCAGTCACCATGAAATTTCGGCTCCTTGGTTGATGTCAAGCATAGTTCTCGCTGTAGATAGTTTGATTCCTCCTCGGTGGTGTCCAATTAGGGGTTTCGGTCCACCAATCTCGAAATCTGACCAAACTTCCAATCCTAGGGTTTCGGCCATAAGTGGATTTTAGCTTCTAGGATATTTAAAAATGGAATTTTTGTTGTACAGGGATTGATTCCTGAGCAGCGGCACTCAATTTCTTGGTTAACACGGTCAGTTTTAGAGGAAAGCTAGGGCTCCAAACTCGTCAATGGCGGAAATGAACAAAAAAGATGAAGAGATAGGAACAGGGAGGGCGTCGGAGAGAGCGAGAGAGTAACGGAGATAGTGAGGGAGGTCGGCAATGGGTTGGTGGTCGGCGGCACCGACGATGGCAGGAGCGGCGGGGCACGGCAGTGGCGAATGGTCGCGCGCACTTACGCGTTCTCTCTGCTTCGTCTCTCTCTCTCTGTCACTCTCTCTCTCTCTCTCTCTCTCAGTTTTCTGTCTCTAGAAACATCTCAGCTTTGGTTGAGATGTATATATTTTATTTTATTTTAGAAAATCCAAGTTGAAAGCACACAATTATATATATAAAATTTGAAAATTTATAAATTTACTTTTATGGTTAATTCCGCTTTATTTATCCCTCCAATTTAATTGAATTTTAATTTAAATCATATTATTATCAAAATTTTCTAGTATTATAGAATCATGCACAAGTTATTATCCCGGTGTTCCTACTCCCACCAACTGCACATAATAAATTATATTATCATCAAAAGTTATTTTTGAAAATTTTAATTATATTAGAGTAATTAATAATTGTTAATAAACTCGTACCAGTCCGCTACAAGTGGTGGTGGAGAGATTTTGGTGAAGTGTTTACAGAGAGAAAACGTGAATATATAGAAGTAAGTAGAACATTTTAGATGAAATAAGCAAAACGACATCATTTTGTACTGAATATAAATAAAATGACGTCGTTTAGGTCATTTTATAGTAGGAGATGAAATAAGCAAAACGACGTCATTTTGTACTGAATATAAATAAAATGACGTTGTTTTATAGTAGGGCAAAATAAACGTAAACGGCAATTCTAGAACGTCATCATTTGGTTGCTTGGTGGCCACAGCGGCATTACCCCTTTACGATTGGGGAGGGAGGGAGAGAGGATGGGGGTGCGGTGACCATGGCTACGCAAGTGACCATGGTGGCATTATAATAAAAGTTTATTTTTTAATTCTATTTTTAAGTATCTTTTGATAGTTCTTAACTAATTTCATAAAATTTTTAAGTTTTAATATTAAAATCTAAGCTATTATAAAGATAGTTTTTAGCACATAAACTATTATTGACTTCGAGAAATCAAAATAGAAAAAAAAAATCAATCATAATATAGATAATTAATAACCAAAATGACGTGGTTTTAAAACAAGTAGTTTTTATCAAATAATGTTTTGGTCATGAAAAGATTAAAATATATATTTTTTGAAGAGTATTGGAACCAAATTTTCTGCCAACCAAACTTCCCGCAAATAAAGCCCGGGCCCAAAAGTGTTTACTTTCGTTGACCAAAATCAAATTGGTTGCAAAAAATTATACACTTTCGCTGACCACAATCAATTTGGTCGCTGGCAATTATACCTTCGCCGACCAAAATCAATTTGGTCGTGGAACACTATACACTTTTGCTGACCAAAATCAATTAGGTCGCGAAAAACTCTAGACTTTCGCTGACAAAAATCAATTTAGTCGTAGAAAAGTATACTTTTGCCGACCATAATGTATTTGGTCGCAAAAAGTCCACACTTTGGCCAACCAAACTATATTTGATTGCAAAAAGTCTATACGTTCGCTGACCAAACAGTATTTGGTTGGCAAAAATGGTTGACAAAAGTATATTTTTTGTAGTGTAGCCTCCCTCGAGGTATCTAGTAAATGCAAAGATCCCCCATCTAGTATCTAAAATGGCACTGACCTCCTCTGTCAGACGTGTCGGGTAAACGACGTTAACCAAAAAAATTATTTTATTATTTTACCCTTCTAAAATTAATATTTTATTATTTAAAAAATAAAAATAAAAACTAAAAACCAAATTCCAATCCTAAATGTTTAACCAAACCCTCACTTCCCTCTTCTTCCTTCTCTTCATCCCCAACCCTAAGTTGAACGTGAAAATCTCAATAGCTAAACCTCAAATCTTTCATCACAGAAAACCTTAATCATTAAAAACTCCTATCATTGAAAACCCCAACCGTTGAACCCTCCCTCCTCTCTCTCTCTCTCTCTGAAATTGCAGAAATCGACGTACAAGCTCTGCGGCGATTTCACGAGGCTCAACTTCCCGAACCCCTGGCACAGCGGGTCCCACATCGGCAGCGACTTCGGCAAGCACAAAACGCTCCACTCTACCGTCGATGCTAAGCTCTAGGTGACCTGCCATATCTTGGCTCAAGGAAAGAGTGTCAACGCTAAGAATAGTCCCCCCATTTCTCTGTTCCCTACATCAAAACCATTGGTTTACCTCTTTTTGTTCATTTTCCTTTGAGAAAGTTTAGAAAATTTTCAAATTAGAGATATAGAGATACAAATAGAGAGATAGGGAGATAAAATGTATCAAAATTGAGAGAAGTAGGTAGGTGTTAACCACAATAACGATTTAATCTCCTTCTAAAGAAAAAAAATTCTTCGAAATGCTCAAGCGATTGTGCACAAGATCCTTTGTCGTGTTTTAGAACTTCGCCAGAAAGTAATAGTGGATGAAAATGAAAGTAATAAATAAATTTTATTACTTTGATGAAAACTATGATCGAGTACAAAGATTATTGCAAGCTAATCCTATGAACTGAAATGACTGAAAAAGAGAATTACAAGGAAAAAAAAAATTACGAAGGAAAATACGAAGGGAATAAAATTACAAGATAAAATAAAAAAATAGGCAGTTTGCCAGAGTGTGAAAAGACCCTTCATTTTGTCCATGCTTAGTCTTTTATAGACTAGCCTGTAACTGCTTATAACTGCATTCATAATCGTCTTCATCATGGGCCATTTTTTACTAACTTGAATAGTGGGCAGTTTGTTATGGGTCCACTCTGTTAGTGGGTAGTTGTGAACAACTTGTAACTGCTATTTCTATGATCTTGTAACCACTTCACAACTCAGCGTTGTTTTTTGGCCTTTGAGAAAACATATGATTTCAGTAGCGACACCTGTCCTCTTGAAAAGATTATTAATTTGTGATACTTGTCCATCACAGATATTATTTCTAACCACTCCTTTAATTTCGATAAGAGAATTAGTCTGTTACTAATTAACAGCATTAGCATCAATAAAGAATTAAAATTCGACAGGCCTTTCACCTAAGCTCTTACTTTCTTTTTACCAAGACTTGGATAACATTGATGAGTCTCTATAATACTCATTAGCCATTTAATCCATGGCATACATTATCCTTAATTTCTTTTTACAAATATCGATAGGTATTTTTACTATAAATGAACCATTTTACTTATTGGATATGTATCTATTAATCTTGACCCTCAATTCGATAGGTCATTAATCCTTATCGAAAGGATTTAAAAAATGTGGTGTAAACAATTTTTTCCCTTATTAATGGGGTTTAAGTTCTTTAACCCAATTAATGATTCTTTTAATAACTACGATTAAATAATAAATATAACCGCTGCCAAGACACGTGAGGAAGACAAAACATTTAAATAAGCATATGTAGAAGCCTTAACGTCATTTTATTGCTCTTAAGTTATTCTCATTGTGCTATGATATTCATCTTTTACCTCAAGAGCTCTCAAACTTAGCAACAATGGCCCCTAGAAGAAGCTTTAAACCTTCAAAGAATATGTTGATCAACACGATAATCATAATATTCTGATTCAAAATCCTAGCTCGAGTTCAAATTATATTCTCGGCCCTATTCTCGAATCGAACACGCCTGAATCTTTTTCGTCTAGCTATCCCTTAGCCCCAAATGAAGCTTTTTCACTTCACCAACCATTCTTGAAATGGACCAAATGGGATGGACCAACATCTCTTCGTACATGGATAAACCCTAAATAGGATTGGTCCAATTAGGTGTCACGTCTAACTCCATACATTGGCCAACAGTGGGATAATTTAGGTATTCGAGAAACCATCATCCTTTCTACCTATACCCTCGATATGAATAGGTGGGTACTTGGTGCAGCAGCGTGCTTCTCGTCTACCTCCTGTAACGCCATGATTCTGCCTTGTGGGTTTATGTCACCCATCATTCTAGACGTTGTTCATCTCACAAGCCTTCCATCGATAGGCCTTGAAGTTAATGCTTTGCTAGTCCCTGCTTCAATTGGAGAAGAGTATTTAAAATCTTCAGGTATGGGATACTCTGAAGATTTTAAATACTCAAGACTTATGACATCTCTTCTTCTATTGTATCTTCCTTCAACGAAATAGTTCTTTTCTATCTTTTTTGACTTTGTCGTTTTCTTTTGGCTACTCCTGGTATTAAAGTCACCAAGGAGTATTTATCGATAGCCATTAGTTTGGCTCAACAAAAAAAAATGGCTTTGGCCCCTTTTGTTTTAGGCACCTTGTATAAAGGGTTGTACACTTCTGTCGAAATTTTTTTTTTTCATAGCTGTGATGGCCCTTTTTGGCTATTCCGAGCTTAGCTCTATGCTTACTTCCCCTAGTTGACCTTGAAATTTCAAACCACTCTTGGTAATCCTTGCTTGCGTTACGCTGAATACTTTTTGTCTCGGTATTCAAATTTTTTGAAATATTCTTTTGAGTATCACTAATTTTCTTCTCTTTACCTTTTATTCGAAGTTCTGAGGACTTTCAACCTTTTTATCAATTTCAATATTCTTCTTCTCGCTTAACTTTCTTGCAAGATGACCCTTCACAGCCCTTTTCACCGAATGACCTCATTCGTCGAAGGATTTTTTGGGCTAGTGTTTTCACCCCCAGGTACATCTTAATTGGTGAATCAATTTCATCGACTGCATTTTGTAACTACAGCTTTAAAAACTACTCTCCTAATCAATATGCCAGGCAGTTTAGGCTAATACAATGGGTGCCCTTGCCTTACATGCATCCATCTATTCATTAAATCATTGAATGCAGATCTACCATAAGAGAGACATATTTAGCTATATCTATTCAAGATGATTTTCTAAGGAGGGTTTAAACTTCCAAATTTGAAGAATTCCAGGTCTCTACTTTAACCATAGCTATTTTCGATGCGAGGTGGACTGTCATCGCCCCTACTATCTTTGTATCTTCCTTAGCCTATTACCAGGCTCAGTTGTCCTATCATAATGACAAAGGAGACTTGCAGCTTCTTCTCAAGGTAATTCTTTTTATATTCCTGAGTTTCTTTACATATCTACCTTTTCAAAAGCTTAAAAAAATTTTGGCACAGTTTTAACTACAGATCCTATTCAAGCAGTAACCCCTCCTTTGGCATCTTGAGCTCAAACAAACATGACCTCTGATTTAGACACTTTATCATATGACATTCCTTTATCAGTTAGAGCTTCAAAAGGTAAAAGTCTTTTTTGTTTATACTCCTAAGAAATAACAGGCTTCTTTTAATCCCCTTACTGATGGACTTATAAAAGATGCATTTTCAGCTGAGAAAGCTTTGCAAGAAAAGAAGAAAAAAGAAGAAGAGAAGAAGAAGAAAGAGGAAGCTAATTAAAGGAAGATGAAGGAAGAAATGGAAAAGAAACAGAAAGAGGAAGAAATAAAGAAGAAGAAAGAAGAAAAAATATTGAAAAAGAAACAAGAGGAGGAGGGGAAAAAAAGAAAAAGAAAGAAGTTGCAAGAATGAGAAAATAAGAAAAAGAAAAGAAGAGAGAAGAAGAAAAAGAAACAAAAGAGAGAAGAAGAATAAGAAGAAAGAAGAAGACATGAAAAAGAAAAAGAAAAAAAGAAACAAGAAGAAGAAGAAAAGAAAAAGAAAAAAGAAAAAAAGAGAAAAAGAAAACATGAAGAAAAAGAAAGAATAAGAATAGAAGAGGAAGAAAAGAGGCAGAAAAAAGAATAAAAAAAATGGAGGAAAGAAGAAAAGAGAAGGAAACATGCAGAAGAAAAGAAAAAATAGGAAAGCGAAGAAATTCGAAAGAGACAAGAAGCTGAAAAAGAGAAAGAGAAAGAGGAGGAAGAAGAATTGATTTCTTCGATGATATCTTCAAAGAAACGCACGGCTTCTGAAGCTTTTGAGACTGCTTTCGAAAAATATACCATTTCGACTGAAAACAAGAAAATGAAGGTACATTAGATGATTTATTTCTATTTTGAATCATCTTTCTAATTTTATTGCATATAATATGCTCATCTGCCTTTATTATAATCACATGAATCTTTTCAGGCAAATTCAACTTTAGAGGTTCCTTTAGAGGTGTTTTCATCTCCTGAGTATTATGTGACATCTCAAGCTACTATTGGAACCTCTCTCTCGAAGAACCATCGCCCAACATGGCCTGAACACTTGTCACTGTTAGGCCTTTGAGTTCGACTCGCACTGCAGGTCCTGTAAAAGTTCTTCATCAAGCTGAGCCCATAGGAGATTCTGCACCTACTACTAATGAAGACAATTAATCTTCTCATTCTCCTATTTCTAGAGACAAGATATTTCATAATTCTTTAGAATCTTCTCATGTTCTTTTCTTTCAAATTTTATTTCCTAATTTTAATTATCTTGTAGATTGATGAGCCTTCTGCCATCGAGGATGCCTTAGACATTCTTCTTGGTCGTATGGATTCATTCACTGAATCCATGGCTTAAGTTCCTTATAGGCCAAAAGATTCATCCATTGATCCAGGCAGAACTAGGTCATTTTTATGGCCTTCTATCTCTTCCATTTGAAGAACTTTTTCTCTCGAAAGATCATGATCTTATTTCATGCATCAAGAAGTTATCCATCGCTGCCAAGATCATTTTCACTCTCGATCAACAGGCTAAACTATCAATGATGGCCTCAGAGTTGGCTGGTAAGATTGCCTTGGCCCAATATCATTAAGACACAATTCGTTCCAAGCAATCTTACATTGATTCCATGAAGTCAGTAGCTACTGCCATCTCTGCTCATCGAGAAAGTGCTCTTCAGATCAAACAAAAAGATCACCTATTTCAAGAGGAGGAGTTTCAGTTATAAGCTAGGCTTGATCAAATTTGTCTCGAAATGCATGCTTTGAAATTAGAAAGAGATACCCTGATTCAAGATAACAAAGATCTCCTTTCAAAAGGAGAAAATAGTTCCTTCAAGACTCAAGCAGTTTTAGAAGACTTAGGCCAATCCTAGTTCAAATTCAAGTCCCTAAATATTGAATGGGATTTATTTAAATCTTCTTTCCCTCCATTGTAATTAAATACATTGTTGAATGGATGTATCTTTAATGTTCTTTCATGGTTTTTCACATGGTTGGATAATATCTTTTTAGATATCTTTCATTGATTGTTCTTTTATGTAGTTCACCATTGAGAGATTCTAAGTGATATGTCCCTTTTGGTAATATTTTTGCTATTCAAAAAGGACCTTCCCAATTTGGTGACTATTTACCAAATTCAGGATTCTTCAAACCCAATGGTAATATAGTTTTTCAAACCAGATCACCTTCTGCAAAACTTTTATTTCTCACTTTCTTGTTAAAAGCCTTATCGATCTTTTTCTTTTAGGCTTGGATATTAGTAAGAGCTTATAATCTATGTTCTTCGAGATTTTTGAACTCTATAGTCATTGCCTCATGGAACTGATCATTGGGTAAATGATCACGATATGCTACTCTTTGTGATTGAACAGTCATTTCCATAGGCAGCACAACTGCATGACCTTATATTAAATCGAATGGAGTAGTCTGTGTGCTATCTCTTTTTGAGGTTCAATAAGCCCATAATACTTCTAACAATACTTATGCCACTTTTGAAGGTTATCCTCAATGATCTTCGATAAAGTCATTTTTATTATTTTGTTAATGGTTTCAGCTTATCCATTTGTTTGAACATAATATGGTATTAAATTTATCATTTAAATCCCATATTCTTGGGCAAACTCTTTGACTTCATTTCCATTAAAAATTATCCCTTGGTCTATAGTTATTGACTATGATGATCCAAATTGATGGATTATATGTTCTTTTATAAATTACATAACACTCTTTTGTGTTACATTTTCATAGGAGTTGCTTCAGCCCATTTTGTAAAGTAATCTATAGCTACTAAAATAAAATCATGTTGTTGTGATGACGGTGGATGAAATTGCCCTATCAGATCTATTGCCCATCCTCTAAATGGCTAAGGCTTTATAATCGAATGTAATTGCAATGTTGGGACTCTTTGGATATGTTCATGTTTTTGGCATCCTTGATATTCTTTAGCATAAGATATACAATCTTTTCTAATAAATGGCCAATAATATCCATATCTTCTAATTAGCCATCTTATTTTTTTCCCCGCTTGATGGGCTCTACAAATTCCTCCATGAACCTCAGCCATTACTTTCTTGGCATCGAATTGACTAATACATAAAAGTAATAGCCCACATAAAAGTAATAGCCCACCTAAAACCCTTCGAAACAAATCACCCTCAATAAGCACATAATTCACTAACCTGAACCTTATGGTTCTATCAACAGTGATTGAAGGATCTTGCAAGAATTTCTTTTTCTCACTTTTTCAATCATTTTTGATGGGCTCATTACAAAAGATTTTCATAGTGGTTATCTTATTTTGTAATGACCATTATCTTTTTTATATTTTTATCAATCTTTCATCTTCTCCCTTTTGGATTTTAATCTCAGAAGTTAATTGTGCTATTTCATTAGCATCATTATTTTTTAATCTAAATACGTGCTCGAATTGAACTTCTTTAAAGTTCATTACTAGCTTATTTACTTTATTCAAATATTCATTCAAAATGTCATTATGACATGGATAATTATCGATCACTTGCTGAATCACCAATTGTGAATCTCCAATAACTTTCAAGTGAGTTATTTTAAATTCTAGAGCTATCTCAAGCCCTATCACCAAGGCCTCATACTCTACTTGGTTTTTCGAAAGAACCTGCTCTTCATTCAATTGAAAAGCAAACTGATATCTTTTTTCATTAGGAGCAACAATAACTACACCTGCTAACAATAACTACACTTGCTCCTACTCCTTGATCAGTTTTTAATCCATCGAACATAAGCTTCCAGCTTTGAACTGCTACACAATTTAGGTCACACGAATCGTTTTCTATTTCCCTTAAGAATATGTTTGGATGATCTGCTAAGAAATTAACTAATGCATGTTCTTTAACAGCCTTTTGAGGCACATATACAAAGTTATACTTTATTAAGGACAAGGCCCACTTCCCTTGTCTTCCTCTTAAGATAGGTTTAGCTAGCATATGTTTAATGATGTCAGTTTGTGCAATGATGTATACCGTTAAAGGCAACAAATAATGCCTTAACTTTATTACAAAAAAATACAATGCTAAACATAACTTTTCTATAGAGGTATATTTTGCTTCGACATCGTTTAACCTTCTACTTAGATAATAAACTGCTTGTTCATGTCCTTATTCATTATTTTGTGTTAATAAACTTCCTATCGACTTGTCATTTGCAGAGATAAATAATTTTAAAGGCTTACCTGGAGTAGGAGGCATCAAAATAGGAGATTTGGTTAAATATCTTTTCAATCTTTCGAAAGCTTCTTGATGTTATTTTTTCCATTTATATTCATCTCCTTCCTTCAATTTGAGTAATGGAGAGAACGTCGTCGTTTTTCCTACTGGGTTTGTTATGATTTTTCTTAGAAAATTTACGTGTCCTAGAAAATGTTGGAGTTCCTTTTTCGTCGATGGTTGCTTAGCTTCCATAATAGCTTTAGTTTTGTTTTCATTGACTTCTATCCCTCTTTTATGTACTAGAAAAGCCAAGAAGTTGCCTGCTGATACTTCAAAGACACACTTTAATGGATTCATTTTAAGTTGATGATATCTCATTCTTTCGAATATCTTTCGAAGACATCCTAAATGTTCTTCTTATTGATCAGATTTGATTACAATATCATCTATGTATACCTCAATTATTTTTCCTATAAAGTCGTGGAATATGGTATTTATTACTCTTTGATATGTTGTCTCAGCATTTTTTAGTCCAAAAGGCATTACTACCCACTTATATGTGCCTAGGACACCTAGACACCTAAATGTTATTTTATGAGTATCTTGTGAAGTAATAAAAATTTGATTATACTCTACATGCCCATTCATAAACGATAAAATCTCGTTATTAGCTGCTGAATCAACTAATAAGTCGACTACTAGCATAGGATATTTGTCTTTAAGACTTGCTGTATTAAGATTTCTATAATCTATGCAAACTCTTAATTTTTCATTCTTTTTCATTACCGGTGCTACATTAAACAACCATTCAACATACTTGGTTGTTCTGATAAATTTAGCTTTCAAGAGCCTTTCGATTTTTTCTTTAATTAGAAAAATAATTGCATTATTCATTCTCCTAAATGGTTGCTTTTGAGGTAAAAAGTTCAATTTGATAAGCAATCTATGCTCTACAAGATTCCTATCTAAACTTGACATTTCGTCATAACTCCATGCAAAGCAATCTTTAATTCATTTATCAAACTTACAAGTCTGTTTTTCATTACATGATTCAGATTCGAAGTTGCAAAGGTAGGTCTGGGATCTTTACTAGATCTTAAATTGACCTTTTCTAACTTAGCCTTGCACAATCTTTTGAATCATCTTCATCTACACACTCTGTCCAACTACATGAACAATTTCCTTCCAACTTGCGTTCGAGAAAAAAACATATAAAGTCTTTCGAAAGTAGACTTTACTGCTTTCTCTTCTTTTGTCAACTTGTTCTATGACTTTCAATACTTTAACATTTTACTATTCATCAATCCTATCGAACTTTCTTGCAGGCTTTTTTATGATATTAGACCTAGAAAAATCTTGACTTGCTTCTTTGAACCCCTCTTTGACTACCTGAAAAATATGTTCTCCTGACAGATTTGAAGTACCTACTATTTCAACGACCATCGAATCCCTTTCAGTTTCATATAATGGAGCTTCCACATTATGTGCATCAACTTTAAATGAATTTTGATCAGCCCAGCATATTTCCATTTTTTTCTGACCTCCATCATCTTTTTGCTTTAAAAAGATCAAAGCTTGGTGTAGGGAGAATGGAACATATCCATTTGAATGTATCAAGTCTCGACCTAGGAGCATGTTATAATTGGATGATGAATCAACCACAAGAAATGTAGTAATCATCTTCTTTTTTCCAATGCTTAGCGACAATACGAAAACACCATGTATAGATGACGTTCCTCCAGTAAAATTGCTTAACTTCAGTAGCAATTAAATTTTCTACTCATTTCTCTAAAAACTCTAACATTCTCGATGGCAATATATTAACCACCGCTCCATTATTTATGAGAACTTTGTCAATTACCTTTCCATTGATTGTTGCTGTCACATATAAAGGTCTTAAATGCCTTACCAATGCCATCTCAGGAGTTTGCATCACTACTTGTGATTTCCCTGTTACATCATTTCAAATCTCTAACGATTGTGACAAAGGCATTTCCACTTCACCTTTCTCTATCTTCACTGCTACTTTTGAATGATCTTCGACATTTCCACCGAAACCATCAGGCTGGTTTGGTTTCGCCTGGAACCTTTTTGGTAAAATTAACATCATATTACAGTCCACGTTTGGTAAAACTGATCCAAACTGAATTGCTTCTAATCTCTTTCTAACATTCCCTGAATCTAATCTATTCGGGCTTTGGTCATTGTCTTTGTTTTTAATCATTTCTTGATCTTCCTCCATGTCTAATACCTTACTTGACTTATCCTCTGACAAGAGTAACTTCTTGACTTCATCTAGCTTCCTTGCCAAGGCAGCCTTCGAAGTGGACTTTTTCTCCCCAGTCTGTTCATTCGATTGACTTTTACTTTCCTATTTAATTGGCTTCAATCCTTCCCTTGTCCATACCATGTTTGGTGCATGTCGACAAGGAGAAGGTGGACTTCTTGGATAATCCTGGTGCATGTCTGGCAATGTTCTAGTAGCAAACTTTTTTTGTAGTCTGCGTTTTTGAGAAGTAGTAGCCGACGCATACCATCCCTCTGAAGAAGGAAACTTTTGATGTTTCAATCTGTCCCATTGATCAATTAGTGAGATAGAAGGTCTCACTATTCTTCTTTGAGATCCTTCAAATGTCTTTCCTGTCGATCTTTGAAAGGTATATTTTTTCGAAATCCCGACCATAGTGCTGATGTAGCCATATCATGTGGCCCATTAATTAGCCTTCTTCCATGGTATTTAATTTCTTGAGTTGCTGGCAAACATGGGATCACTAGGTCTCCATTCAACAGAAATTGCTCATCATTTAGCACATATATCTCCACTTCACAAGGATCAAATTTTTTTGAATCTGGTCCTTTGTAAATCAGCTTAGCCCATACATAAATCTGTAAATCTCCTCTTCTCATTGTATTGAAGCGCAATACTGCTTCCAAGAAACATGTTTTCATCTCTTTTTTCTGTTATTTCTCTCTTAGCCTCCTGTACTGCTCTTCGACATCTGATACAAATAAATTTTTGACCTCCAGCATCTTACACCTTGGACTTGCCTTTGTCAAGCTTAACAATTTCTTCTCGAGTAATTACTCTTGGTAACTTCCTCATGACCTTTCCAAGGTCGGCTGATATCATATTTACATTGAGCATATCAGGAAATGGATCACAGTCAACCTCCATGATATCATTTCCTTTAGCATATTGCAATATCTCTTTTTGAATCAAATCCTGTATGATATTTCGAAATGTTATGTAATTATTAGTAGAATGCCTAAAAGAATTATTCCTTTTATAATATTCTTTATCCTTTCTTTCTCTTTTATGTGGGATTGAATGGCCATTTGTTAAAGTAATGAACCTTTTCCTTACTAACTCATCGAACAGCTCATCTGCCTTAAATAAGTCAAATGAATACTGTCGTACAGTCGAAAATTGGTTCCTTTTATTTAATTGTATAGATTGTAAACTCAATGATTTCTCTATTTTCTGTAACGTATCACATATGATTAGAGTCTTACCAACAACTTGAGCTACATCTACTTCTATATCTCCTTTGACCTCTTGACAACAGGTCCCAAGAGAAGTTGACTTTCAATGCATTTTTTCTTTTAATAAGCCCTCATATCTAGTAGCCCTTGAGGCTAATTCAAATAAATCTTTAAACTCTATTCCTTCAAACTTGTTTCTTAGTTCAAAATCTAAACCATTTTGAGCTACTCTTACCAATTCAATTTTTGGTAAGAAAACATAGTATCTATTCCTCAGCCTTTTAAACTTACTAAGAAACTACTTAGCAAACTCTGTCGAATGTTGTTTTAATTTATCCAGGTCTACCATAGTTATTTCAGGTTCAGTCCTAAAAAATTGAGTATAGAATTGATCTTTCATTTCCTGCCAATTCTACACTGAATTGGCTGATAGATTTATAAACCATGTGAATGCGACTTTAGTCAAAGAATGTGAAAATAGCTTCATTTTAAGAAAATGATTATTTCCTACTTCTCCATATTGTAAGGTGAATTTACCTATATGCTCAATAGTTGACTGATTTTCTTCTCTTGAAAACAAAGTGAATTCAGGAATTTTATAATTTCTAGGGAAGCCTAAATTATCAAACCCAATAAGGATAAAGCTTTCAAAATATGGTCTCTCAGCTCTTCGAAGAGCTGGTCCATAGAAATCTTGAACAATCTCTATAATTTAATCCCTATTAACTATAAATTGTTGACCCATTATAGGGTTAGCGTTCACAGGTTGACCCATCAAAGAGTTAGCATTCATAGGTTATTCAACCTGTGGAATAGGTTGATCAACCTTAAATGGATCCACAATTGGTGGATTAGGATAAGCAGGTTCCACAACGGGTGGTACTAAATAAGTTTCTATTGAAGGTTTGTTAGCATTCAAAGGCCTATAACTTCGTGGTCCTTATCCTCGGGGATTCCTAGGTTCGAAATCAGGATTATAATACGAACCAAAGCCTTAGGAAATTCTAGGTTTATAAACGGGATTATAACATACCTGTTGCTGAGAATAACCACTACTAAGACCTGTCGATAGTCCTTGATTTTCAACATGCGTTCTTTCCAAAAGCATACTGACATTTGTCACTTCATTGGATGTGAAATTTGAAGACATTGTAACTGTTTCAGGCCCAATGATGACTTTCTTCATTGCCATCACAAATTCTTACTCATCAACGTTTAGATTGCTGAAAACTTCGAATATCTTCTGTCTCTGTTGTACAAAAAGCCCTTCTAGGCTTTTCATTTGACCATTTGGACCACCTGATTGGTCCATTTTATTAATTATATTTGCCCCATTGGTAACTTCTGTAGAAGTTACTCGTTCTTGTACCGCTTTATCTTTGCGAGTTTGAACCACCATATTGTCTTTTGACACAGTAAAGTGTTCCACCGGGCGTGCCAAAAATTTGTTAATCAAATTAACGATTTAATCTCCTTCGAAAAAAAAATTCTTTGAAATGCTCAAGCGATTGTGCGGGCAAGGCCCTTTGCCGTGTTTCTGGACTTCACCAGAAAGTAATAGTAAACAAAAATAAAAATAATAAAGAAATTTTATTACTTCAATAAAAACTATGATCGAGTACAAAGATTGTAAGCTATTCCTATGAACTGAAATGACTGGAAAAAAAATTACAAGAAAAAGGAAATTATAAAGAAAAATACGAAGAGAATAAAATTACAAGATAAAATAAAAGATAGGCAGTTTTTCGGAGTGTAAAAAGTCCCTTAATTGTGTCCGTGCTTAGTCTTTTACAGACTGGTCAGTAACTGCTTATAATTGCCTTCCAACCGTCTTCATCATGGGCTATTTCTTATTGATTTGAATAATGTATAGTTCGTTATGGGTCCACTATGTTAGTAGGTAGTTGTGAACAATCTCCACGATCTTGTAACTACTATCTCTATGATCTTGTAACTGCTTCACAACTTAGTGTGATTTTTTGGCCTTTGAGAACAAATGATTTCGATAGCGACACATGTCCTCTTGAGAAGATTATTAATTTGTGACACATGTCCATCACATATATTATTTCTAACTGCTCCTTCGATTTCGATAAGAGAACTAGTCTATTACTAATTGACAGCATCAGTATCAACAAATAATTAAAATTTGACATGCCTTTCACCTAAACCCTTGTTTTCTTTTTACCAAGACTTGAATAACATCAATGAGTCTCTATAATACTCATTAGCCATTAATCCTTGGCATACATTATCCTTAATTCATTTTTTACAAACATCAATAGGTATTTTTACTATAAATGAACTATTTTACTTCTTGGCTATGTATCTATTAATCTTGACCCTCTATTCGATGGGTCATTAATCTTTGTTGATAGAATTTAAAAAATGTGATGTAAACAGCAGGTGATGAATGTTGGGATTGACTTCAAATGAATTATGTATCTTTTCTCTTTGATTACAAATGGGTTTTTCATTGTTTTTCAGTCTAAGCACCGATTTCGAATATATATATATATATATATATGGGTTTTTCATTGTTTTTCTATCTAAGCACCGATTTCGAATATATATATATATATATATATATGGGTTTTTCATTGTTTTTCAATCTAATAACAGATTTCGAAAATATATATATAT
>JAULJZ010012726.1:0-16314 GCA_032270985.1 Heliamphora pulchella | reverse complement strand
TGGTGTTGAGTAGAGTTTGCAGATCCTGTGAGTTAGGAGTCGCCGGTTATTGTTTAGAGTTTAATTTTATCATTCTAGACATGACCACATTTGATGTCATCCTAGGGTTGGACTGGCTGACTACCTACCATACCTTCGTAGATTGTGAGCGACGGAGAGTGTCGATCTGTGTGCCAGAGGGTGACTGCTTCTACTTTGTGGGTGATCGGGATGAGGGCTTGGCGTCTGTGCCAGGTGTCGTACGAGTTCGAGGGAACTTGGGTTTCTTCCTCTTTTCTGCTCTCAGGTTGGAAGAGCTGGGTGAGGTTCGAGGAGAGCAACCCCCCGTGGTCTGTGATTACCCAGATGTTTTTTCTGAGGATTTGTTTGAGTTGTCACTGAGCCGAGATGTGGAGTTCTCCATTGATCTTGTTCCAGGAGCTGCTCCCATCTCTATGCTATCGTATCGCTTTGCATCGGCTGAGTTGCGAGAACTCAAGGTGCAGTTGCAGGAATTTCTCGACAAGGGGTTTGTGTGGCCAAGTACATCGCTGTGGGGACCCTCAGCTCTTTTTGCAAAGAAGAAGGATGGGTCCTTGAGACTGTGTATAGACTACAGGAAGCTGAACCAGGTAACAGTGAAGAACAAGTATCCTATGCCGAGGATTGACGACTTGCTTGATCAGTTGAAGGGGTCGCGCTGCTTTTCGAAGATTGACTTGAGGTCAGGGTATCACCAGCTGAGGATTAGAGATGAGGACATAGCGAAGACCACCTTTTGGACTCGTTATGGTCACTACGAGTTTCTGGTCATGCCGTTCGGTTTGACGAACTCCCCTGCGACTTTTATGGGTTTGATGAACCGTATCTTCCATTCTTACCTAGACAGTTTTGTGGTTGTGTTCTTGGATGGCATTTTGATTTATTCACCCATGAGAGAGATACACGTGGAGCATCTGCATGTTGTCTTGCAGCTTCTGAGAGAACATCGCTTGTATGCGAAGTTCGAGAAGTGCGAGTTCTAGATGTCAGAGGTGAGATTTCTTAGACACGTGGTGTCGAAGGATGGGGTATCAATAGACTCGTCGAAGACTGATGCCGTGATGGATTGTCCGTGACCGAGGAACGTCTTTGAGATCCGCAGTTTTCTGGATTTGGCAGGTTATTATTGGCGGTTCGTCAAGGATATTTCGAGGTTAGCAGCACCTATGACGCGCCTGACGCGGAAGGGAGTTACGTTCGTATGGAGCGAGTCCTATGAGTCAGCTTTTCAGGAACTGAAGGTGAGATTGACCAGTGTGCCAGTGTTGATTATTCCAGAGCGAGGTCTGGGGTACATAGTGTATTGTGATGCATCACACGATGGCTTGGGATGTGTATTGATGCAGGGAGGTAAGGTTGTAGCCTACGGCTCGCGACAGCTGAAGACACATGAGAAGAACTTCCCTACGCATGATCTAGAGTTAGCAGCTGTGGTCTTCGCTTTGAAGACATAGCGGCATTAGCTATATGGTGAGTACTTTGAGGTTTTCTCTATCACAAGAGCTTGAAATACTTATTTTCGCAGAAAGACTTGAATCTTCGCCAATGACGATGGATGGAGTTGTTGGGAGACTACGACTTTGATTTGTAGTACCACTCGGGAAAGGCAAATGTCGTAGCTGACGTACTCAATAGAAGATCTCATGGTTCATTAGCTTCTGTGGCTATACAAGAATGGGATATGCTTGGGGATATTGGGGAGTTTAATCTGTGTCTCGGAGAGACAAGGGCAGGTGCGACCTTGTGTTCAGTAGCTTCACAGCACGCATTGGTTGCACACGTGTTAGAGGCTCAGCGAACCGATCAGGAGGCTCAGATGATACGGGACTGCATTGCTAGTGGGAAGGACACAACAGGATGGACGGTGGGTTTAGATCAGAGTTTGAGGCTGGCGGGGCGGCTGTTTGTGCTAGAGTCGTGCCGTGCTGAGGTGCTACATGAGTTTCATCATTCACGTCTTGCAGTGCATCCAGGAGGCACGAAGATGTATCATGATTTGGGCCGTCAATTCTGGTGGACCAGAATGAAGGGAGACGTGATCCAATTTGTGTCTCGGTGCCTTACTTGTCAGCAGCTAAAGGTGGAACACCAGACACCTACAGGATTGTTGCAGCCTTTGCCTATATCTGAGTGGAAGTGGGAGAATGTCACTATGGATTTCATATCTGGACTTCCTCGCTTGCCGGCGGGGCATGATGCTGTTTGGGTTGTGGTTGATAGGTTGATGATGTCTGCGCACTTCCTCCCCATACGAGTAAGAGATCTAGTGGACAGACTGAGCAGATTATACATCCGAGAGATAATTCGACTACATAGAGTACCTGTGACTATTGTTTCTGATCGAGACCCGTGCTTTACATAGCGCTTTTGGCAGAGTCTTCAGATGGCTTTGGGGACGAGCTTGACTTTCAGCACAGCTTTTCACCCCCAGACCGATGGTCAGTCTGAGAGGTCCATACAGATTTTAGTGGACATGTTAAGAGCCTGTGTACTTAATTTTTGGGGTTCTTGGGAGGACCATCTATCATTGGCAGAGTTTGCATACAACAACAGCTATCAGTCCAGTATTAGAATGGCACCGTATGAGGCTCTGTATGGTGGACCATGTAGATCGCCGGTGTATTGGACAGAGGTTGGTGAGACCACTGTTTTGGGACCCGACTTGGTACGGGAGACTACTGAGAAGACTGCAGTGATTTGTTCGCATCTGGTGATAGCTCAGATCCGCTAGAAGAGTTATGCAGATCAGAGGAGGAGATCGTTAGAGTTTCCCATGGGGGATCGTGTGTTTCTGAAGGTCTCGCCACGTAGAGGCTTGATGAGGTTTGGCTGCAGCGGGAAGCTATCATCGCGCTTTATTGGACCTTTTGAGATCTTGGAACGAATTGGCATGGTAGCATACCGCCTGGCTTTGCCACCTCAGTTGGCATCCGTGCATAATGTGTTTCACGTTTTCATGCTTCGGAAGTACGAGCCTGATCCTTCCCATGTTCTGGATTGAGCCGAGTTACGAGTTGATGAGGATATCACATATGAGGAGTGTCCAGTGAAGATCCTAGATACAAAGAAACAAGTGTTACGAGGGAGAACGATTACTTATGTCAAAGTTTAGTGGCTTCATCACGGGGTTGAAGAAGCGACTTGGGAGCTTGAGTCTGGGGTTCGTGCTAGATACCTGGAGTTGTTTTTCTCGTGACCTGGTAGTGAATTTCGGAGGCGAAATTCTTTAAGGGGGAAGAGTTGTGAGACCCTGTGCCGTTTCATTTTGATATATATGCATGTTCGGTGTTTTGTAAACATTTTGGCGTTTTTGTCTTGATATGCTTATATGCGTTTTGATGCATGTTTTAGTTCAAATAAGCATGTGGGGTTGGTGTCGGGGGCTGCGGGGAGTTACGGTGCGAATTTCAAAAATTCAAAAAAAAAATAAATTTTGGAGGCCTATAAATATTTGGAGTTAGATATTTTCAAAACTTAACTCCTAAGTTTTCTCCTTTTTCTCTCTGCCTTCTCTCTAACTTCTCGGGAGCCCGGGGCTTGGCTTTTGATGATCCAACAGTCGATCCATGTTTTTGGCATCATGGTCTACGCATCCATCCGGACGGAATTTCATTCCGACGATGCCCAATTTTGTACATGGATCGAGGCATCGAGTTTTGACTCACTAAGGTAGGATTCTAGACCGTATAACTATTTTAGAGTGATATATGTAATTATATGCTGTTTTGCCGTTTAGAAATGCATGAAAGGTGATTTATGCTTTAAAATCGATTTTGGGTTAAAATCATTTTTTAGCATTTTCGGTGGATGGAAGTGTGTTTTGAGGGCTTTCTTTCGAGGTTTGGGAGAGAGGCTTAGTCATGTTGATGTCCGAGGGTGTTTTATAGGTGTTTGGAGGTTTGATTTGAGGTTTAGAAGTAAAATCGTAGCTTAAAAACATTTTTTCTGGGCAAAATCAATCGATTGAAGCTATGAGTTCAGTCGACTGGATCATCATTTGGTGAGTTCAGTCGACTAGATCTGGGAGGTTTGTGGACTGAAATTCCTTTTGTTTTGGTTCTCTTTTTCCAGAGAGTTTTTCAGTCGACTGGAGGCTTAGGCCAGTCGATTGGGGTCCTGTGTGGGTTGTTGGTGTTGTTTTGGTGGTTCGGTGGTTGGGTCTTGGCTTTTCTCGCCTTCCTCGAATGGTTTTAAAGCGATGAATTCATGAAATATCGCGTTTCGAAGGTTGGTTTTCAAAAGAATGGTTTGGAAAATGAGTTTTTACGAAAACTTTGAGGAAAAATGTGTTTTGTTGGGGGTTTAGAGCTGACCCTTGCGGTTGAGGCTCAACCTTGAAAATGTTTGATGAAAGTGTGTGTTTTTACATACCTGTTGATCTCCATGTTAATGAATGGATCTCTGTGTTTTTCTTTGATCTCCATGTTGATGGATGGATCTATATACATGTTTCATGTATTTGTGAAAACGTTTTGGTTTTGTGAAATGATTCTCTAGATGCACCGGGATAGCGGGTATGTGGCACGAGTTGCCCTCGGTGTAAGTTCGAAAATGTGCGCAGAGTAGGTACCTTTGTCCTTCGGGATAGTTTCCGTAAAGAAGGTGGTAGGTGCTTTATCCTTCGATTTTAGTCCGTAAAGTCAGCTTTTACGTTATGGTGCTCCGTATAGAACTTGTCATTACCTAATTGGTCCTATGATGTATAGGGATTGGGTGAGGGGCAGGAGTCTATAGTTGTTTTCTCTGTCCCTTTGTCATGGAGTCGGTACATAGGATTCATTCTCTTTTTCTCGGTGTGTGATCCTAGTGGAAAATTAACGTTTTGGTTACTGTTTTCCTTCAACTGTAAAACGTTGTTTTGGCATTGCATAAATGCTCGGTTGTGGAGGAAAAACTGTTTGGAGGTTTGTGGTAAACTTGGGGTTTTATGACGTAAAACCTTTTTGGTTTTGTTTGTGGTTGAGTTAGCTTCCACCATATGGTTACATATCCTGCTTTACAGCTTTATAGTCTGATGCTATTGGGTTTCGGCTCACGGTGTAGGATTTTGTCTTAAAACCTTTTTCAGGTCTGGAGGTTGATGATCATGAAGAGTTGATCTAGTGGTGCCGTGGTGGCGGAAAGCTTTAGTAGTTTTCTTTTTTGTGCGCCTCAGGACAATATACTTGTGCATGTTATACAGGATGTTTACTGTTTATGAGAGATGCATATGGGGTTTTCATTTGATTTCAATAGGTGGATTTGAATGTATGAAAACTTATTTTCATAAAACTGGTGTTTGGTGGATTTTCACGTGGCCCTGGTTTTTGGGGCGTGACACTAACAATCTCCTCTTTTTTGATTATTGCAACAATTTCAACATTTTCTATAAAATGTTTAAAAATATTTTTCAACAAGAATTCTCCCATTATCGATATGCCTTAAATAAGATATGCATTCTCAAAAGCTAGGTATACAATCAATAGTATAATATACACTTATAGGATGATTTGCAACATTAACTCAGAAGCATTCTAAGTTTCTTAAAAATTTGTGCATCAAATCAATAATGTGCAGAGTGATTTTCAAAACCCAACAATCAATCATAGATATTTAGAGAGCTATGCTATCAATAGAAATTTCAACATTCAGAAACACATATAAACATTCATCCATAAGCTTAAAAAAATGTGTTGAAACCATTCAACCATCACAAACAACAACAGGGAATGTATGTTTAACAATTACAACTTCTCCTTCAAAATAAGCCATAAAAAACTACTGAATGATAATATTTGTAAATGTTTGCTTTGCTTCACTTCACTTCACTTCACTTCACTTCTTCTCCTTACCTTACCTTACTTTCTCCCCTTTTGAAATCATCAAAAGAGGTGAAGTCACTAGTCGTCCATGAATTGCTTGAATTTTTTCTTGGCTTCTTGTTTTTGTCTTCTCTCGGAGGCTTTCTCTTTAGAGGAAAAGGAGCGCTCGTCCTTCTTCTCTGTCGCAACCATAGCATCCAATGTGGCAGCAAGGGCTAAGTCAGCTTCGCGCTTCACTTTGGCGGCTTTTTCTTCCTTAGATTCCTTGGCTTTGAATTGTTTTTCTCAAGCTTCTTGGAGCCACTTTAGATGTTCTTCAACCTTGCGAGAGTTGGTGTGAACCGCTATGATGATACCTTGGTCGCATTTCTTGCGCACTTGCTAAAGGATTGTCTTATTACAGTTGACGATGGAGATAAGATTGTCATCCATGGTCTTGCACAAAGCTCTCCTATCATCAGTGGCGTTCTCGACGTCACAATGCAGGGAATGATTCGTTTTGTCCAAGTGTTTTACTTTATCGGATAAAGACGAGATGTTGCTAATTAGGTCAAACATATCTTGGTCGATTTTAGATTGAAAGGTGGATAAAGAAGATGATAAGCTATAAATCAAAGAAATTACTTTAGAGGGATCAACTGGAGGAGCAGAAGAGGTAGAGGGAGCAGATGGAATATTAGAGTGAACAAGAGGAGAAGGAGCATGGGATGGAACACTGAAAGGTCCAGGGGTATGAGTTCTAGCAGATGGGGGAGTAGGTGAATCAAAATCAACTCTAATCGAGGAAAAATCTTGAGATGCAGAGGGATTGCGAGGGATTGGTGGAGTGCCACGACGAGGGGTCCATACACCTTTAACCTTAGAGATTTGCATATGCTTCAAGGTAGAAGCACCATACGAATCATTCTTGGAGAAGGGGACCACTTTCTCAGCAGATAATTCTACACCAAAATGGCAAAAGACTTCGGTTAAAAACATGCCGTGAGGAAGGGAGGAGTTTGATTTGCTTTGGGATTGCAACATATCAAAAAGGAAAAGAAAACCTAGGTTAAGGTTTTTCTGTTCCAAGATGCACCACATAATGAAAATGTGCATATAAGAAACATCACCAAATTTACCCATTTGAGGTAAGAAAATGTGATTGACCATATGATGAAGAATCCTCATCTTAGGCTTAATAGAGTTTGCTTGTAGGGATTTAGATGGGTCAATCTCATCAACTTCAAAAATTTGACAAACGGCATCATGAAATGAAAATCCCTCGATGTCAATAGATCGTTTGTTGCAAGGAACAAAAATGCCTCCCTCAGGAATGCAAAGAATCTCATTGAGAATGGAAGTGGTCAAAAGTATCTCTATCCCATTCACCAGGTGGTGATGGTAGTGCTCGAAATCGAAGAAATGTGCATGTGAATATAAAAGAGTTTTACTAATGTAAGATAATGTGGGTCACGGGTTTGCAATAGTCTCTCCTACCCGAGACTTAAAAACAAATCTTTGAAACGCATTTCGATTGTGTCACACCCCAAACTCTGGGTCACGTGAAACGCCCATAAACAACCTTACAAAGCTGAAAAACAACACCCAACCCGATGTTTACTCTCAAGATAAGAACAAACATACATCTAATATAATCGCTAATAGGCTTATAATACACAGTTCCAACACTGAAAACATATAAACATACATGGTTAGAAAAGAAACAAAAAGGAAGACTACAGATCTTTCGCCCCTTCGACTCCGCCGGATCAACCCGTGTGACCAGTACCTGAAAAATATTTCAAGTCCAATACCGTGAGCCAAAGCTCAGCAAAAACTAGACAAACATGAAATAAAAGCTAAGCATGCTAGGAAAATAATGTGTGATTTTCGACTCACACGAGCAGCAAAAAAGGTTTTGAAAACGGTTTTATATCACGACTCATACAAGCAATAAAAGAAAACAGTTTGAAAACGATTTTGTATATGTATGCTTCACACAGAACCATCGACTCTCGTGAGCCCCACATGCAACACAGATATATAGATTGACTCTTATAAGTCCCTCATGCAACATAGATATATCAACCCTCACGAACCCCGAGAACAGTTCTATAATGTCTACGATGATTCACACCCAACACATGGATCTTCTCGGGCTTTCACCGAAGGACCGCAGTCCCATCTAATGCATCTTCTCGGGCTTTTACCGAAGGACCGCGGCCCCATCTAATGCATTATTAACCAGAGCTAACATGAACAACACAAATAACCTACACAACTCACTCAAATCATGCATAAATAGAACAAGAGTTGATATGAATAAAACCATGTACAACACTAAGTATCACATATCGACATCTCAAGCCACACAACTCATCACATAACTCGTCATCCACTACCCAGACGACCAATAATCCACAAAACGTAACTCAAACCCGAAGGCTATCCCCAAACCTCCAAAACCTCAGCTTTCACAAACGTTTATCTTTCCCAAAAACCCATCGTTTAGAAAAGAGAATCAAAACCCAAGCACGTCACACAGCTAACAACGTATAAACACCACGTCTGACAAACCCGCGTCACTCCTGAGGACGACAACAAAACTTAAACAAACCCTTATGGCTACAACACGATCTTCCAAAGCAACCGAACAGCCTTCAACAGTACTTCATTCGACTGAACCCCATAATTCAGTCGACTAAAAAGCTACAAGAAAAGATATAAAAAGCCCAAACCCAGGTTAGTCGACTGGATCATCACCTCCAATCGACTGATACACCCAGTCGACTGAACCTCCCAGTTCAATCGACTGACCCACGGCCAAAACCGACTCTCGCTACTGGAACAACCCTTCCAAACCCATAATTGAAGCAACCAAACTTCCTTTTGATACCCTCGGACATACCCAAGCCCAAGACTACTAAGAAACATCAAAAGAAACACCTCGAAAACCCATTTCATCTAACCAAAAACCACCAAAAACGATTTTGAACCAAAACCTTACTTTTCGAAACATAAATCGTTTTTTCATGCATTTTTAAATGCTAAAAACACATAAGATTTCACGTAGCATCCCTTTAAGACATGAGAGTCTAGGATCCTATCTCGATGAGTAAAAAATTTAACTCCTTAAATCACGTGAAAAAATGAACTTCGTTGGAACAAGATTCCATCCGAATGAACACGTAGCCCCCAGTGCCAATAATCAGGATCAGTTGTTGGATCGTCAAAAATCAAGCCTCGGTCCCCCGAGAAGTTAGAGAAGGCATAGCTTTCTAGGGTTTCAAAAGCTAGAGAGAGAGAAAATTTCTTTTGAAATTATCTAAAGTTAGATATTTATAGGCTTGCAAAAATATCTTTTTTTTGAAAAAAAATTCGCACCACAACGCCCAACGGCCCCGGTAACTAACTCCACTTGCATTTCTAAATCCAAACATGCATAAAAACACATATAAACATGCTATTACGAAAATGAATAACAACGCGTCGAAACATCGCAAAAATTAAAACAGGTCAGGGTCTCACAGATTGAATCAAAGAAGGTGAAATCAACTGAGTAGAAAGGAATAACCTTTTGATTGATGAAGGAGGAGAAATATAGATGTTGAAATTTAGGAGATTTGAAGCTAACTGCCTCCGTCATCGCAACCTCTGCTGTTTTTGTCGCGGTCGCCGTGGAAGTCGTCTTCTTCTTCTTCGAAGCCCTAGGGTTTGAAGGGTTGGCATCGCTAGTTCGCTTGGTTCCTTTGTCCATTGTTCTCAAAGCCATTTTGGATCGAGGAGAGGGATCAAAAGAGGTGAGAAGATTAAGGGGTCAACTCATTTTTCAAAGAAGTGAAAAACGACGGGAGATGAACAGTCGTGAGAGAAAGGGAAAACGATGCATTCGGTGGGGTATGGTGCATCTTATATAGGCATAAAGATTTGTGTCGACACAAATGTCTTTTGGGTCGACACTTTTTCTCGTGAGTGTGGGTATCCGAAAATAGAAAATGTGTTGACACTTTTTCAAAAAGGGTCTATATTTTTGGCTGTTTGAGTCGACACTTTTAAGCATTGGGTCGACCCAAATTTACCGAGTGTCAGACATCAAATTTGAGTCGACACTATATAGAAAGGGGTCAACACTTTTTCCTACAGTGTCACTTCTATAAGGCTTTGGGTCAACTCAAGCACATATGTGTCGACACATTTTCAAGTGGTGTCGACACTTTTCACATATAAATAAAGAATATCAAAAGCATTGAAATGCATTGAAAAGACATGGTTAGTTTGGCATATTAATCATGAATTTGGAGCACATAACATACTAACTTCTCTTCTTATATAGCAAATTCTTTCTTCATTTAAAAGTTTTGTGAATATGTCTTCAAGTTGGTAATCTGTGCCTATAAATTCAAGTTCGATATTACCTTTTTGCACATGATCTCTTATAAAATGATGTCTAATCTCAATATGTTTGGTTCTTAAGTGTTGTATTGGGTTCTTGAATATATTAATTGCACTTATGTTATCACATTTTATAGGGATATGATCTAAGAAAAAACCATAGTTCTCTAGTTGTTGTTTCATCCAAAGAACTTGTGCACAACAACTACCAGCTACTATGTACTCAGCCCCAGCTGTAGATAAGGCTATTGAGTTCTGTTTCTTGCTAAAATCAAGAGATTAGTGAGTGTCTTAGGAATTGACAAGTTCTACTTGTACTTTCTCTATCCACTTTACATCCGGCAAAATCAGCATCTAAATAGCCAAATAACTCAAAGGCTATTTCTCTATGATAGAATAATTCTAGATTTTGTGTACCTAGGAGGTATCTAAAGATGTGCTTAACGGTGGACACATGTGATTCTTTAGGGCTAGATTGAAATTTAGTGCACATGCAAACACCGAACATTATATCAAAACTGCTAGCAGTTAAGTATAATAGAAATTCAATCATACCTCTATGGCATTTTTCATTTACTGCTATACCATTTTTGTCCTTGTCAAGCTTTGTTATAGGATACATCGGGGTTCCCATGGGTTTTGATTTCAGCATGTCAAATCTCTTCAATAGGTCCCTTGTGTACTTAGCTTGATTGATGTAGATTTCTTCTTGTATTTGCTTGATTTGAAATCCAAGGAAATAGTTGAGCTTACCTATCATACTCATCTCGAATTCTTCTTAAATACACTTAGCAAAGTTCTTGCAAAGAGATTCGTTAGTTGTACGAAAAATAATGTCATCTACATAAATTTGAACAACTAGCATATTATTGCTTTGAGACTTAATGAAAAGAGTTGTGAGATCCTGACCCATTTTCTTTTTTTTTGGCATTTTTTGACGCGTAGTTTATCGTTTTTGTTACAGCATGTTTATATGCATTTTGTGCATGATCGGGCTTAGATATGCATGTGGGGTTAGTTCCTGGGGCCGTTGAGCGTTGTGGTGCGAATTTCTAAAAAAAAGATATTTTCGCGAGCCTATAAATATCTAGCTATAGATATTTTCAAAGAAAAATTCCATCTCTCTAGCTTTTGAAAACCCAAGAAAGCTCTGCCTTATCTCTAACTTCTTGGGGGCCTGGGGCTTGGTTTTCAACGATCAGATAGTGGATCCATAGTATCCTCGCGATGGGCTATGCATTCTTTCGGACGAAATTTCGTGCTGACGAAGTTTTTTTTAATGTGGTTTGAGGTATCGAGTTTTTTACTCAACGAGGTAGGATCCTAAACTCTCAGGTCTTAAAGAGGTGCTACATGTAATCGTGTGTGTTTTTACCGTTTAAAAAATCGATTTATATTTTGAAAAGTCAGGTTTTGGTTTTAAAACCATTTTGTGTTGTTTTCGGTTGGAGGAAATGGGTTTTGAGGTGTTTCTTTTGGTGTTTCTTTATAGTTTTGGGCTTGGGTATGTCCGAAGGTGTCGATAGGGAGTTTGGATGCTTCGATTTGGGGTTAAGATGGTAGTTCCTGTAACTCGGGTTAGGTTTCTACCGTGGTCCTGTCAACTGGACTGGGTGATTCAGTCTACTGGGTCGATAGTGTGTTGATCCAATCGACTGGGTTTAGGAGTTCAATCGATCGGGTTGGTTCTGTGTTGAGTTTTTGGTTTCTAGTAGCTTTTCAGTCGACTGAAGTGCTGTTGTGGTTGTTTTGTTATTTTGATACGTCGTATTGGGGCCTCAGGGGTTTGTTTCTATTTTGTTGTCGTCCTCGGGGGTGATGTGGTTTTGTTAATCGAGGTGTTGGTGCATGGTTAGAGGCGGGGTGTCGATGCATGGTTCAATGCGGGGTGTTGGTGCACAGTTGTGTGCGTGGTGTTTGTTCATCGTTAGATGCGGGACGTATTGGGGTTTGAGGTTCATTTTCTAAAAAGGGGGTCTTGGAAAAAGATGGTGTTTTGCGAAAACGTTTATTAAAATCGTGTTGTGGGAGATTTGGAGTTGGCTTTCAGTTTAGATTTTATTTTGTAAATTGTTAGTCGTCCGGGTGAGAGGATGGGTCGTCCAGGTGAGTGGACGTCGGGTTGTGTGGCATGTGATGTCGTGTTAGTTGTGTGGCCCGTGATGTCGTACCGGGGTGTGTGGCATGTGATGTCGTGATGGGTTATGTGGCGAGTTGTATCGTTATGTGAAATGCATTATTTATACGTGGTTTATGCATCTAAAACTCTAGTTTTATTCATGCATGTTGTAGGACGGATATGTGGTCCTTGTGTATATAAAACTCTAATTTTATTTATAAGTGTGTGTGATTGTGATGGACGAAAAAGTCGTTCGATGAACGTTAACTCTGGTTAACGATGGACAAAAAAGTAGTCTGATAAATGTTAACTCTAGTTAACAATGTGTGTGTGGGGGAATCAGAGGGACGAAAAAGTGGTCCTAACGATGCATCTGTGTGCAGGTATCTAAAGGATGAAAAAGTGGTCCTGAAGAAGCATGTGTTGCGTGGTGAGTGTTGCACGTGGTGCGTTATGTGGGTTGCGTTTGTCGTATGAGTTGCAAGTGTTGCATAGGTTAACTCTAGTTAACAATGTATTAGATGGGACTGTGGTCCTTCGGTGAAAGCCTAAGAAGAACCCTGTATTGGGTGTGAATCATCGTGATATTATAGAACTGCATGTGGGGCACATGGGAGTCGGTGGTTATATCTGTGTTGCATGTGGGGCTCGAGGGAGTCGGTGGTTATATCTATGTTGAATATAGGGCTCGTAAGGGTAGGGCTCGCATGAGTCGATCTTTGCATGTGAAGCTTTATAACATATTTGTGTATATAAAACTATTTTCAAATTGTTTTTGAGGCTCTTGTGAGTTGCGATATCAAACTATTTTTTTAAAACTTGTTTTGAGGCTCGGGCCAGTCGTAACATACATATTACATTTGCTAGCATGATTTGTTTTTATTTCATGTTTGTCTAATTTCTGGTGAGTTTTAGCTCACAGTGTGGGATTTAAAATGCTTTCTAGGTACCAGTCATACAGGTTGATTCAGAGGTGCCAGATGGGCGAAAGATCTGTAGTCTTCCTTTTTATTTCTTTTTGGTCCATGTATGTTTACATGTTTTCGGTGTTAGAACCGTGTCTTGTAAGCCTAAGGGCGATATAAATTTTAATGCATGTATGCTTTTATGTTGAGAGTAATATATCGGGTTGGGTGTTACTTTTTAGTTTTGTATGGTTGTTTATGGGTGTTTCACGTGCCCAGAGTTTAGGACGTGATAACTTGGTATCAGAGCTCTGGGTTCGAATACCTAAGAGCTGTGGGAAAAGGGTGCATCATTTGGTGAGGTTGATTGCGTGTGGTTGATTGTATGTGTTTAGATATTTTGATAGCATGAGTATGATAGCGAGTCGAGTATGTGAATGTTGTGTATATGTGAGCATGGGGGTTGAACCTTAGGATTGATTAGTCTTACCTTCGGGTGTTTGGATTAACAAACTTGGAAGCCAAGTTGGAAATGCATTTGGCCGATGTGTTTTCTGGTAACGAATCTTAGTAGGTTATCCAAATTGATGCGTCACTCTTATTGGTTCTCCTTGGTATGTGTGATGAGTTAGCATGATCTTAAATGGCTATGCGTTAGCATGATTATGTGTTTTATGTTTAGTGATAACATGATGCATGAAAGCTTATATGGTTGTGTTGCTTTCGTATAGATGCGATGTCTACATGGAGAGGATGAGATCGTGGTCGAGGCCGTGGCCATGGTTTTGGCCAAGGGGATTGCCTATCCCTAATGTTGGGGATGCAAATGCTCCCCAAGGACCTGTTGACACAGTAAAGTTGCTGCGTGCGCTGGCAGGCTACATTGGCCAGCTGGTTGAGACCTCTAGGGGGTAGAGAGAGAGAACCCGAGATGAGGGCAACAGTGGTGATGCAAGAGTTCGGGCTTCTTGACCCTCCCACCTTTGCTGGGGATCCTAATCCTACAGTGGCTACTGAGTGGTTGGAGTTGGAGACTCGAATCCTTAATACACTACCGATAGTGGAGGACAATTTATAGGTTCCTTTTGCTACTTTCCAATTGAGAGGCATAGATGCTCACGACTGGTGAAAATACGCTCGAAATACCGTGGAGGGCACGTAGGTAACTTTCACGTGGGTTTTTTTTCTAGAGAATTACTTTTTGGTTTCTTTAAGGGATTTTTACAGATAGGAGTTATATGCTTTCACCAAGGGGGCAATGAGTATTGTGTAGTGCGAGGTCATATTTACCAGTCTGGCTAGTTTGCACTGGAGTTGGTGGGCATAGGTGAGCTGCGGTCGAGGAGATTTGAGCGGGGTTTGAGGCCGGCAATTAAGGAGTGCGTGGCAAGGATGAGGCTACGTGTTTTTAGGGAGCTGGTGGAGTCGGCAGCGATGATTGAGAACACCTTGAGCGAGACTCGAGGTTCCAGGGAAATCATGGCACCACAGGATCGATTCGAGGTACAGTCAGGTGGGCATTCCAGCAAGAGGCAAAAGTCCTCTGGCCTTAGTTTTCATCCATCTGGGTCACAACAGCAGTTTTCTGCACCAACACCATTGGTGGCTTCATATGGGAGGCCAGAACAGAGGGAGCTGATCTGTTATCGGTGTAGGCAGCTCGAGCATCGTATGGCGAATTGTCCATAGCCGAAGTAATCCCAGAGTTCAGTGCTAGTTTAGTCGCAGAGGAAAGCGCTGCTAGTTTATTTTGGGTGTGGTCAGCGAAGGCATATTTACAGAAACTGCCCTTAGGGAGGCAGTGTGTCAAGCACGACAGGTGCACTAGTCATCTTGCCAGTGCAGGACCGATGAGGTTATCAGAAGCCAGCAGTGCAAACATCTAGGGTGACAAACCGGGGTACTTTAGTTCATTCTGTGCGATAGCCGTTAGTCCCGGGTTATGGTGGACAAACCAGGATGACGCAGGGCCGAGTGTATGTCTTTACAGATCTCAATTCTTCTAAGGCACCGGTTATGCCTAATGATGCAGCTATTCCTCCAATGAGCAAAGGTACTTTCTTAGTGTGCAGACTAAGCCAGTGTTCTTATTGACACGGGAGCATTGTGTTTCTTCATTATGGGGTTGGTGACAGACTACATGGGTTATGTGCTGGGTGTTAAGACACCGATTGGTGAGGATGTGATGTTGGGGTGAGTTGGTAGGTCCTGTGTCTTTGAGATAGTTAGCCGTTATTTAGAGTGTATGACCTTGTTTGACCGCATCCTAGGAATGGTTTGGCTGACCACCTCTTGTGCCTGTGTCAATGGTGATTAACGGGGTTGTTTCCTTTTGGCCTTGTGCTGAATTTTGGGGACGAAATTTCTTTAAGGGAGGTAGAGTTGTGAGACCCTAACCAGTTTTTTTTTTTTGCATTTTTTGACGTGTAGTTTATCGTTTTCATTACAGCATATTTATACGCATTTTGTGCATGATCGGGCTTAGATATGCATCTGGGTTTGGTTTGTGGGGCCGTTGGGCGTTGTGGTGCGAATTTTAACAAAAAATATTTTTGTGAGCCTATAAATATCTAGCCTTAGATATTTTCAAAGAAACATTTCATCTCTTTAGCTTTTGAAAACCTTAGAAAGCTCTGCCTTCTCTCTAACTTCTCGAGGGCCTGGGGCTTGGCTTTCGATGATCAGATAGTGGATCCATAGTAACCTTGCGGTGGGCCACAAATTCTTCTGGACGAAATTTTGTTCCAACGAAGTTTTTTTTTCGTGGTTCTAGACATTGAGTTTTTGACTCAACGAGTTAGGATCCTAGACTCTCATGTCTTAAAGGGGTGCTATGTATAATTGTGTGTGTTTTTATCGTTTAAAAATGCACAAAAAATCAGTTCAAGTTTTGAAAAGTCGGGTTTTGGTTTTAAAATCATTTTGTGTTGTTTTCGATTAGAGGAAACGGGTTTTGAGGCATTTCTTTCGGTGTTTTTTATAGTTTTGGGCTTGGGTATGTCCGAGGGTGTCGATAGGGAGTTTGGATGTTTTGATTTGGGGTTGAGATGGTGGTTCCCGTCACTCGGGTTACGTTTTTTCCATGGTCTAGTCGACT